>CAJVSB020000952.1:0-105707 GCA_911865555.2 Thlaspi arvense
TTATTTTGAACATTATCTAAATCCCTTTCACGTACGTACACGTAAATGGAGAGGTTTATTCAAGTGCTCCGCAGCATGGACCACACTGACTTGAACGTGGCATTGCCAACCGCCAGGGCCCGCAGGTCAATAATGGAGGTGGCATTAATTTGTTTCAGAATGGGAATTATTTGAAAAAGAATGAATACCTTGCCCTTGCCTAGGATGAAATACTTTCAGGGAAAAGCTATTTATAAAGTGTAGGCATAAGAGATTTTGTTTTGTCATTTTTATATGATGAATGATTAGCAACAGTTGTTGCAACAAGTTTTTGGTAATTGAATAATAAAAAATCTTCCTTTAGTTATTCTTAGTAAATGCAGTTTATTTAAAAAAGGAAAAAAGAAGCTAATTTGATGGTCTAACTAATGGCTTTACTTAAAAGAAGTTTAATTATTGGGCCTAACATGTATATACTTTTAACTCCTTACTTTCGGACCCATTTCAAAATTTTTAAGTTTGAAAGTGAAAGGCTATCTAATCACAGTTCATATAATATTAAATTAGTAATATTAATATTATTAAATTAATATCAATATTAACATTTGATACTAATTTAATTAATGGCCTTAATTAAAAAGAAGTTTAATTTTGGAACTTAACATGTATATAATTTTTACTCTTTACCTTTCTCACGTATTTCAAAATTTTAAGTTTGAAAGGGAAAAGACTACCTAATGACAGTATATTATTAATATTGTGCACTGGAGTTATACTTTTGTCTCAGCCTTGTTGGTAGATCTGAGCCATATTTCTCTCCACTCTTATACACAGGCACCAATGAGACCTAATGATCTGCCTCTAGCCCCTTTGTAGAAAGCTTAGTGGTGTCCTAGTCTGTTTCACGCAACACAAACAAGCATAACAGAATAAGGACCATTCTGGCTACTTGCAAGAAAGTAGGACTTTTAGACGCAAAGATGCTTTATTTACTTTCACTTTGTGTGGTCCATTTCTATCTCCTGCACTCAAATTGTGGAGATTCAAAAATACGCAAAAGCTAGTAGCAAGCTCCACTAACCTTAAGATATGTTTGGATATGAGGAAATAAAAAAGGTCCTTAGAAAGGAATTTGATTCTTTCCGTTGCGGATGGTTAACTAAGAAGGAAAGTTTGAAAGAAGTAATTTCATTTGTTTGGTGTAAAGGATAGATGGAAAGAAATTCATTTACATGTGAATTATTTTTATATCAAAAAGAATAATTAAATTTTATTAGATAATATTTTTGTAACAGAAAAACCAATTTGTCATAAAAAAAGAATGCGTACTTCAATTTTAAATCAATGAAAATAGTTGTTTTCTTGTTGATGAATCTGGTTGTATCATATCTTCCAAAGGATCGAAAAGAAACGAAAGAGTGTGTCTTCGATTTTTAATGCTTTGGTCATCCAAAGCTCGCCTCTTCCAACAGCAAGAGGCACGAAGAGGAGAAACGCAAGATGAGCGACTCGATTCCCGCTTTTCCGTTTCGATTTTGGACGGAGAATGATTTTCTTCATCAGGAAGGCAATACAATACTCCTCCAATCCCTTCCTTCCATCAATTGCTCCACCAAAACCTTGATCAGTGCTCCATTCCACCTCCTTTCCTTTCCTCTCATTTCCTCCTTTCCCCAACCAAACAGCGCCTTAAGATGATGAAAAAGTGGCTGCGATTGGAAAATGCATCTTGGCATTGCGTGAAATTTGGCAGAGATGTTTGGGCTGTACGGCATGGAATAAGAACTTCAATGCTATGACTGCCATTTTTGTGCATTAATACTTAAGAGGGATCAGGCTAGGGAGGTTTTGGGTGCAAAACTTTAGGTCCTGGTTACGAAGAACACAAGTAACACAGAAATAAGGGGAGCCAATGAAAATATTAATCAGTACCACATGAAATTTTTACAAGAAAACCTTTTAAGTAACAATTATGGAATTCTCTCAACCCAGGTTGAACATCCACTGTGTAGGATTAAAGACAACTTTTTTTCAGCAACGGACTAAAGATAAAATGTCAAGTTCTTGGAGATAAAAATGGTTAAAGAAGTAAAAAAAAGCTAAAAAAACTTAAAAAAATTATGAGTTTTTTTTCTATCACATCTGGCCTCACCATATCATGTTTTTCTCATTATCTGTCTCATCTTACTTCTTCTCATTCAACTAAAATGAATGTACGTGAAGAAGGTGTAGTAATACACTACCAGGAAAAGTTGATTTTTTAACTGCAAATCAATGACCGCCTCTTGGGGTCACTAATCAGTGACTGCTTAGTGACCATCAGTGACCGATTTACCTCATTTTTTTAAAAAATGTAATAACCAAATTTGTGATCCTCTTTGTAACCGATTTTGTGACCCACAGTAAATCGGTCACAAATTGGCCAGTAATTTAGGAACCGCTGTATATCAGTTACTAAAGGGGTCACTAATTAGTTATCCCATTTTGAATGGTTACCAAATGGATCACTAATTAGTGACCCAATTTTTGAGTCACAAAAGGGGTCACTAATTTGACCATACTCCATTATGTTTGGTCACTATTTAGTGACCTCCATGTAAGCTGTCACAACAGGGGTCACTAATTAGTGTGACCTTATTTTGAACAATTACAAAGTGGATCACTAATTAATAACCAAAATTTATATTAGTTCCAAACTAAGTCACTAATTAGTGACGCTAACTTTTTTATCTTCCTAAAATTTTATATTTTAATTAAAATGGGTAGAAATTATCTAAAAATAATTGATAGGATTTCAAGTCATGATTGTATTTTTGAAGTGTGTAAATAATTTGTGAATTTAAACTCTTAAAATCAATAATTCATTAATATAAATTGATTTTTTGAATTAATCTAAATCTCCTATAAAAGTGAATTTCTATTTATATGAATTAATTATAATAAAATTTCATAAAAAATTAAGAGATGATTGCATATGCCCCATATATATATATATTATATATGTAAGCAAACAAATAATTCATAAAAGAGTAAATAAAAATGTAAAATAAAAGAAGAGAATTTGTACTATAATGAAACATTGTTTTTTTATGGCCAGATAATACTTAATCCTTAATGTTTGACAGAATTATTATAACAACTATACTATAATGAAGATCATATATGTCATTTAGTGTATATATCATGGTAAAATATAAGAAATGAGAAATTTCTACTAAAAATACCTATAATAAATATCAAATAAATATAATAGTATATATGTAATGTTGGATTAAATAAAAATTAGTTAGTATACCCATTTTGATAATTATTTCGTACTTCTATATATATATATATATCCTCATTTTTGTAAATTAAATTGATACAAATTAAAAATTCGTATAATTAAAATTTGAAAATCAAGATCTAATTCCATTATATTTTATATAATATTATAATTAAAATATTAATTTTAGAAAATAATAAAAATTTGTTAAATTATACTACACCAGCACATTTCTATCTAGTTGCAAGCATATTCCCATTTAATTTACAAGCAAATCTCTATTCAATTACAAGTATATATCTCTATTTGTGAACCAGGTCTAAGCCAAAGTTTCAAAGATATTGATTGGTTTTAGTTACAAGCACAACTCAGTTCAGTTACAAGCAGAACTCTGTTTAATTACAAGCACATCTCCGTTTAGTAAAAACATATAGTCTTAGCCCAAGTCTCACAGGAATTAATTGGTTTAGTTACAAGCACAGTTCCGTTAAATTACAAGCACAGCTCAGTTCAGTTACAAGCAGAGCTCCGTTTAGTTACAAGCACTCTCTATTCAGTTACAAATATATAGTTTAAGCTCAAGTCTCATAGATATCAATTGTTTCAGATACAAGCACAGTTTCATCTAATTACAAGCAAAGTCTTGTTCAGTTTACAAGCATATGTATGTAAGCATATATATGTGTGCATTTATGCACGCATACAAGTGTATATATATATAATATATATCTAAATATGTATTTATAGAAAATATTGTACATGTGGGTTTGCATATTAATATTTTTTATGCGGGAGAAATATTTCAAAATTTTGGTTTTTGATTAAAATAATCAAACCAAATCATAATTTTGGATTATTTTTTTAAACCAAACCCAACGAAATTTAAAAAAAACCAAACCAAATTTAAAATCTATTTTCATTCTATTTTGTGTAACATTATAATTAAATACTAAATTTATATTTGGTTTTAAGTTTCTATATTTTTCTTTAATTTTGTGGGTATTTTAAATTGAAATTATTATAAATTATTTAAAAAAAAAAAATTTGAAAAAGCTATCAAAAGAGAGAATTCTAATCTAAAAAATATAAAAATGTTGAAAGCTGACCTAAAACCGTAGAATCTGATATAAAATTAAAACTTGCTTTCTTAAAATTTTCCCTCAACTCTCTCCATTTTTCATTTTCCCTCGTCCTCTTTTTATTGAAATTGGAACAGCCCCCAAAATTTGTACTAGTTCCAAAATAGTTCACTAATTAGTGACTCTAAGTTTTTTATCTTCCTAAAATTTTATATTTTAATTAAATATGGGTAAGAAATTATCTAAAAATAATTGATAGGATTTCAAGTTATGATTGTATTTTTGAAGTGTGTAAATAAATTGTGAATTTAAACTCTGAAATCAAATAATTTATTAATATAAATTGATTTTTTGAATTAATCTAAATCTCCTATAAAAGTGAATTTCTATTTATATGAATTAGTTATAATTAAATTTCATAAAAAAAATAAGATGATTGCATTTGCCCCATAAATATATATAATGTAAGCAAACAAATAATCCATAAAAGAGTAAATAAAAATGTAAAACAAAAGAAGAGAATTTATAATTATAATCAAGCATTGTTTTCTTATGGGCCAGTAACACTTAATCCTTAATATTTGACAGAATTATTGTAACAATTATACTATAATGAAGATCACATATGTCATTTATTTGGTATATATCATGGTAAAATATAAGAAATGAGAAATTTCTACTAGAAATACCTAATAGAATATCAAATAAATTATATTAGTATATATGTAATGTTGGATTAAGTATAAAATTAATTAGTATACTTATTTTGTAATTATTTCGTACTTTTATATATATATATATATCTCATTTTTATAAATTAAATTGATACAAATTAAAAATTCGTATAATTAAAATTTGAAAATCAAGATCTAATTCCATTATATTTTATATAATATTATAATTAAATACTAATTTTAAGAAAATATAAATTTTGTTAAATTATACTATACAAGTACATTTCTATCTAGTTACAAGCATATTCCCATTTATTTATAAGTAAATCTCTATTTAATTACAAGCATATATCTCTATTTTGTGAACCAGGTCTAAGCCAAAGTTTCAAGGATACTGGTTGGTTTAGTTACAAGCACAACTCAATTCAGTTACAAGTAGTACTCTGTTTAATTACAAGCACATCTCCGTTTAGTTAAAAGTATGTAGTCTAAGCCCAAGTCTCACAAGAATCAATTGGTTCAGTTACAAGCACAGCTCCGTCAAGTTACAAGCACAACTCAGTTCAGTTATAAGCAGAGCCCGTTTAGTTACAAGCACATCTCTGTTCAGTTACAAGCATATAGTTTAAGCTCAAGTCTCATAAGTATTAATTGGTTCAATTACAAGCACATATTCCGTCAAGTTACAAGCACAGCTTAGTTCAATTACAAGCAGAGCTCCGTTTAGTTACAAGCACATCTCTGTTCAGTTACAAGCATATAGTTTAAGCTCAAATCTCGTAGGTATCAATTGGTTCAATTATAAGCATAATTCCGTCTAGTTACAAGTAAAGCCTCGTTTAGTTACAAGCATATATATGTAAGTATATATATGTGTGTGTTTATACACGTATACAAGTGTGTATATTATATATATATATATCTAAATATGTATTTATATAAATATATGTACATGTGGGTTTGCATATTAATATTTTTTATGAGGGAGAAATATTTCAAAATTTTGGTTTTTGATTAAAATAATCAAACCAAACCATAATTTTGGATTCTTTTTTAAACCAAACCCAACCAAATTTTAAAATCTAATTTCATTCTATTTTGTGTAACATTATAATTTAAATACTAAATTTATATTTGGTTTTAAGTTTCTATATTTTTCTTTATTTTGTGGGTATTTAAATTGATATATATTATAAATTATTTAAAAACAAAAAATTTGATAAAAGCTATCAAAAAGAGAGAATTCTAATCTAAAAAATATAAAAATGTTGAAAACTGACCTGAAACTGTAGAATATAATGTAAAATTAAAACTTGTTTTCCTAAAATTTTTTCTTAATTCTCTCCATTTTTCATTTTCCCCTCCTCTCTTTATTGAAATTCGAACACCCCCAAAAAATTTCATTTCCTCCTTTCTCCCTCTCATTCTCTCTTTATTTTTAGTTTTCCCTCCTCCTGCCTCTCTCTTCCCAAATTGGGTTGTCTAATTTAGATGTCTTTATTGAATTTGGAACCCCCCCCCCCAAAAAAAATTTTATTTCCCTCCTTTCTCTCTCTCTCTCTCTCTCATTCTCTCTATATTTTTAGTTCTTCCTCCTCCGACCCTCTCTCTTCCCAAAACTGAGTTATTTAATCCAAATGTCCAGGACCCTACGTGTAACACTCTATTCCAAAATTTGGGTTTTCATCTTTCCTGATTCATGATTTTCTTTACAAAAAAAAAACTATTTAGTGAGAAGTTTGAGTTAAATGCAAAGAGATTAGCTGAACAGATGGCCCAAGTTTGTTATAACTCATAGCTAAGCTGTCAAGGGAGAAGATTAGTTTGTTTGGTTAACTCTACAAACTGTTATCTCCCATATTTGAAGCTTGAAAGGTAAGCTAGTCTCTTCTTAAGTTTAGTTACTCTTCTCCCCTGTTTTTATGCTTAACCTTTGTAAATAGCCACTAGAAGATTAGCAAACAACTCTGTTTTATCCAATATCTTTGTTTTACTCCTTCCTTCAAATGCACGGGTGAATGTTCCCAAGTTTTACAAGTTTATAAAATTTTGTTAGAAAAATTGTTTAACAAAGATTGAGTGATGTCCATGTGGAGATTTTTTGGGTAATTTCATTTCTTTGATTTTCTTTGTTATGGGCCACTGAATATATTTTAGAGGGTTGAAACTGATTAGTTAATTGAATAGCTTGAAAAATAAATGAAGAATAAGACAAATTTATTTATACAAAGTTGAAACCTCTTTATTCTTCATTTTCTTCTCATTTCATTTCATATTTGAAATTTTATAATGGTAATTAATTTATTTTCTTGTCTTATTTTTGCAGAAGAAACCAAATTAGATCATTGATAGAAAAGTAGACTGCAAGGAGAACCCAGCTAAGAAGGGAATGCATGGAGGAAAGCTTACTGGATTGTTCTCTATGTAATTACCAAAACATATTTTTTGAATATTAAGAATGTATTTTTATTATGTAAAAATTTCACATATAAAATTACATGCATTATTGAATTTTAATTATTTTTTATGTTTGTTTGTGTGATTGAGGATTGAAATGATGAATGTATATTATAGGAATTGTATTCTTTTATAGTGAATGAGTAATTTGTGAATTATAAAAATTGTAATTAGTGACCTCAAAAAAAATTGTGAAATTAGTAACTTTTTTATGACCCATATATAAAAAATAATAACTAATTTAATGTGGTTATTAATTGGTAATGTGTATTTATTTTTTTATTAATATATATATATATAAGTGGTCACAAATTAGTGATTCCAAAAAAGGGTCACAAATTGTGGCCCAAATTAGTGACCCCAAAACTGCGGTCACAAATTAGTGACCCCGTGAAAAGGGTCACAAATTAGTGACCCAAAAACTAATGTCACAAATTAGTGACCACAGTTAGCGGTCATTAATTCGGTCATTAATGAGTGACCGCAGAATTTAGTGACGAGCCTTTTTCTAACCGATTTTTATCGGTCACAAATGCGGTCACTGATCATTCAGTGACCGATTTTCTTTGTATTTAGTGACCGCTACTGCGGTCACTAAAACCCATTTTTCTGGTAGTGTAAATGATCCAGAAGAATATTTAACTAGTTTGAGGTTGATAAGTAATTACTTGGGAGTTTAAGTGTGAGTGAGTTCTGTACAAAAAAAAAAAAATTACTATAGCATTATTGTAGTGCTACTATAGTAAGGTGCCATAGCACTATTCTAGCCCGTTATGACCCCTGGAGGCTATCCAAGTAGCTATAGTGCTCCGCTTCAATTACTAGAATTAGCATGTTATAGTGCACTCAAGCGGCAGTGGTGAGCTTATTCATAATTTTCAGGATTTCCAAGTACTTCAAGAATTCTTATAACCCCCAGGATGCCTTCAACTCTAAAAAAGGGGCCTGCGGCCTCCCTCCAAGACATTGCAGACTTATCCAATATTCAATCAAAAGTTTTTTGTGAGAGTATTGGGATTCTTTTAATACTTGGAGATTTTACTTCTAATAAGAATAAATTATTCAATGACCAATTCTACCAGTTCTAAGGTGAAGAGTACATTTCGGTAGTCCAAGATTATTTGGTACAGCAAAGCATTTGTCTTGATTTCTTATTAAAATTTAGATATATTTTTATGATTTTACGTTTGTATAGTACATTTAATTTTATGTTGGTTTATAAATCCGTTTTTTTTTTAACTCATTTTTTATTGAAATCGAATATTCACTCTTGATAATATTGATTTATGCCTAGCCATACTTGGATTCCAGGAAATTATTGATGAGTAGAATTGAATGAGAAACATAGAAGGTGATGAGCTGGAGATTCTACATATCCAAAATCCAAGTTTATACCAAATATATATAGAAGATTCTCTCATGGAGATCACAATAGAGGATAGAAAGGAATGAAATCCACTAATTTGGGGGGAACAAACGGTAAAAAGCAAGGAATCATTATTTATCTCGGATTAAACTCCAGTCTCACATAAGACAATGTTGGAATCAAATTCTTGATACCTTGCACCACCAAGAAAAGAAGAAGACTTTGGTCAAAACAAAAGGAAATTTGTTAGATTGACTTTAGGGTTTGTTTAGGATTGGTCAAGTATCGTACTAGATGTAGGTTAGTCAATTAATTTCTAATAGTTGATTATGTTAAAAAAAATAATTTTAGTCCTTTAAAAGAGTACATTACTTTCAAGAGTATGTCTAAATTAGTCAGGGGATTTACACTACAAGAAAACAGTCCCTTCAACGATGAAAAATTTTCGTCGCTAAACCAAAAAAAACTGTCGCTAAACCAAAAAATCCGTCCTGCTAATTCATTTAGTGACAGAAAAAATCTATCAATAAAATGGCCACTGCTAATTTAGCGACAGAAATAGTGACAGAAAATTAGCAACGGAAATTCTGTTGCTAAATTACCAATAGAAAATCCGTTGCTAAATTACCAATAGAAATTCCGTCACTAAATTACCAACATAAATTCTATCGCTAAATTACCAACAACAATTTCATCACTAAATTCCGTTGCTTAGTTAATAACACTACAAGAAAATGTGAGAATTTCGACACAAATTTACGATGCAAAATATTGTGTCGGTTTACCGACACAATTTTCGACAATATTTTGCCAGAAATTTACTTATATCCAATCAAGAGAAAAAAAAAAAAGCACAAAAATGCTTTCCGTCAAAATTTCCGATGCAAAAAGTTCATTGGTAATGGTCAAAAATTATTACTGATGCATATTATTGTCGGTAATATATTAAAAGAATCAAAATAATAATATTTAAAATTATTGACGCAGGGGAAGCGTTGGGTAAATTTTAGAAAGTAAAAAATAAATAACAATATTTTTTTAACCGATGCAATATAATAAAAATTTAAAAAAATTTAAAATTAAAAATTACCGATGCAATTTTTGTGCTAGTAATAATAAAAAAATTTAAAGAAATTTAAAATTTAAATTACCGATGCAATTTTTGCATCAATAATAGCAAAAAATTAAAGAAATTTAAAATTAAAATTACCAACGCAAAATTGTGTCGGTAATAATAAAAAATTAAATAAACTTAAATTTTAAAATTATCGACGCAAAATTGCACGGTAATAATAAAAATTTAAAACAAAAATTGCCACCCAATTATCGACGCAATATTTTTGCCTCGGCAAATTAAATATATAAAAATTTGTTTTATTTATTAACAAAAATTTGCGTCAGTGAATTGGGTAACAAAAAATATAATTTAATTTTCGAAGTAGGGAGCATCGGTAAAGTAAAATAAAATAAAAAATAAAAAATAAAATATATTTAAAAATAAAATATATTATATTACCAACGTATATATGCATCAGTAAAATAAAATAAATATAATTAAAAATTTAAATTATTTAAAAAAAGAATAAAAATCTTAATATAAATATTAATATTTAATTGAATTAGAAAATTATTTTTTTACTGACGCGTTGTTAATTTTTTTAATCATTCATTTGGTTATACAAAACCCAGGTGTGGTAAATGATAAATGGATATTTGGTACACTTTTGGAATGAAAATTCCCTTTACAGCAAAGTGGTGTCAGAGCCTAGCAAGAAACCACGAGGTCTTGGGTGTGATTCTTATTGGGCGCATGCCTAGCAAGCGATAAACAAGGCCTTTGCTATGCATGCACGAATCGCAGAGTGACAACAAAGTAAATAAAATAAATTTAAATTATTTTAAAAAAATAAAATTTTAAATTATTTAAAAATATATTACCAAAGCAAATTGCGTCACTAATTAAAAAATTTTAAATTATTTAAAAATATGTTATTGAAGCAATTTTACGTCAATAATTCAAAAATCTTAAATTATTTAAAGATATGTTACCGATGAAAAATTGCATCAGTAATTTTAAAATCTTAAATTATTTAAAAATATGTTACTGATGCAACTTGCGTTCGAAAATTATTGATGCATGGCACTTTGCGTCGGTAAATTGCTTTCAACGACCATATTTTCGATACAATTCTTTCGTCACTTAGTGCGTCAAAAAGTTGATTTTCAACGCATATTTGTATTCACCAATACAATTTGTGCGTCAGTAACAGCCGTTTTTCTTGTAGTGCAACAGAAATTTTGCCGCTAAATTACCAACAAAAAGTCCATCGCTAATTTCGTCGCTAAATTACCAATAGAATTTTGTTACTAAATTCTGTCAGTAATTTTGCTTTTAATTGAAAAAACTATAATTGAATTTTTGTTGATAATTTTTTTCAATACAAATGCCGTTTCTAATAAAAACATATACTTCATTTTCATAATGCTTAATGTAATGAAAATAATGCAATTTGCTCATACTTCATTAAAAAATACAATACAATTATGAAAATATATATAATATCTAACAAGTTTTCAAAGTCTTATTCCAACATACATGTTTACAAATTAAACCATACAACAACTACACATAACATAACAATGTTATAGAAAACCAAATAGAAAAATAAATAACAATCATAGTTTGCGTGATAATTAAATGAACTTGGACCAATATCTTGATTCATCTTTTAAATAACATCTTAGAGGAGAGATAGTATTGATGGTGTTTGTTGTTATTGCTCTAGTACACAAATCTGAAAAAAGAATGCACAAGATAAGTTAGTAAACCACCTTGGGTATGTATTGAATAAGTATTGTTACAAATGGTAAATTATTTATTGAATAAGTAAACAACTTTGGATTGGCAGATTGGCCAAGTATAGAAATTTTTTAAAAATTCTGACAAAGTCTCCTAAAAATCAAATATTTGCCAAATTTTTGATCTATCAAATAGATTCCTATTTTCTACAGTAAAATACCAGGCAGTTCATATAATAAATACTAATAGAATTAAATAAATAACATTATATATACTACAAAAGCAAGCGATCAAGCAACCAATAAGCTTTTGTGCATCAAGTCACATGTTGCATGTTACAATCCGTTATAAATTACATATTAATCACAAAAAAATGAAAATTCATCCCAAGGCACGTTATAAATCCATCCTGGCAATCCGCATAAATTAAAATGGCTTCAATTAAAATTTCTTTTTTTATCAGACAAAAATTTCCAACATGATTAAGGCGCAAATATCGTTACGTGCAAGCCCCCACTATTTTCTTTAGTTAGTTTTGTGCTTGTCGCTATGCATAGCTCCAAAAACATATTTTGCCCAGAGAATTAAAAAAATTAAATTATTATTTGTTGTATTTCAAATACTAAAGCACGCCCATGAATTTTTTATAAAAAAATAAATATTTGTTTTCTTTGTCTCACATTATCCGCTGCCCTCCATGGATTCCTTTGTCTTTCTTTATTTATCGCAATAAAATTAAAATAAAAAAATATGACTACTTAAGTTGAATTATTTGAATTCACTTTAATTTAATCAAAATATTATATGATTGCATTATCATTTAAAGCTTGAAAGAGGGTAATATATAGGCATATGCATTCTTCCATCTAGACTAGGTCTATCATTTCTCGACTCCTCTTGGTCCATCGGAAAGTTTTCTTCCATCCTCCATGTGGAGCCTTTGAAATTGTCTGGATGAGTGCTAAAATGAAATGAAAGATGAAGAAAGATTAACTGAGGTTTTCTTTTTTGTTCTATTGGTAATCATTCCAACAAAATAAAAATTACATTTATAATTATTAACACGATTTATTTTATTTTTTAGGATGTTAATTTATTTATAATTCAGTGAATTTTTGAGACATTTTGACATAAATACAAATTTGATAAAATTATAATGTTTAAATGTAATTAGAAGATACATATTGCCAGCCTAACTAAGGACTTGCATATTGTATAATCTAAAGTGAGCTGAACACTTGTTAATTGGTTTGGCATCCACCTGCAAGTGTTCCTTTTCTCATCTTCAAGGAGCTTCTGCTTTTAGATTCATTTCAAATTTAGTTTCTAAAACTTTTTGGAACATGGGGCAAAAACCCTTTAAGTTAGGTTTCAAAGGCCTTCTTGGTGAAGAACCCATTTCAAGGGCAACTCCAAGTCCTTTTTTTTTAAAAAAAAAAAAAACAATTTGAACATGTGTATTATTTTAAGTTAATTAAAAATGATATTTAAAAAAAAGAAATTCAGAATCCAAAAAATATAGGCCCGCTTAAAGAATATAGTAATGGAGCCAGCCCAATCTTGTACGTACCAACTACAGCATGTGAAGCAGCTTGAAAAATCAACTATGCGAGACTGCAACACATGGAGGCCTGTGATTGTATTGCCTCTTGGAAACACCCCGGACCCAATATGTCACGACCTAGATAGGCAGATTTGTAACCGATGCTAGGGTTAGGATAATCCAACCCTGCAAGCCTCTTATACTCAAAATTATAGCAGAACAAAATAAAACCTAACTTAATATAATATCTAAAGTCTGGTATAAACTTCTAAAAATCCAATAAAGTCATTAAGGGTGTTCAAACCGAACCAGACCGATTGGACCGAACCAACCCAAACTAGACTGACCAAAAACCGAACAAAACTGAAAGGAATCAGTTTAATTCAGTTTTAAGGATCCATAAACTAATCAGTTCAGTTCAGTTTCAGTTTTGTTCCAAAATAAAATCGAACCGAACCAATTATATTTATTAATATATATATTATATAGATATATTATATATATTTATATTTATATTGTATTGATATTGCATTTATTATATATATATATATTTATTTGTATATATTATATTATATATTTATATTTGTATTATATATTTATAGTTATATTAAATTTTTTTACAAATTAAAAAAAATTGAAAAATTGAACATGTCAACTGAACGGTTTTTTGGCAAGATTAAAACCGATTGTGTCTAATAAAACCAAGAACCGACATGTTTGGTTTAGTTTGGAAAAGGTCCAAAACCAAATCGAACTTAACCGAACCGATGAACACCCCTAACAATCATCAACATCTGAAAATACAACCATATAGACTAAATTATTTCTTTACATCAAAATTTCTGTCTGTGATTACTGAACGAACTAGAAACAACTTATCATCTTAGAACATAAACAAAGTCAATCTTTTATACTTGGAAATTAATCATCGGGATCGACCGACTCCTCTCATGTGGCAAAATTCTTAGTGAATAGTGACACATATTTACATGACAAGGGACATATATCATATACTTTCTATCATAAAACAGACTTTTCAAACTTATACAAGTTAAGGAGTTCATAATAGAGAACAGAACAAAAACTAGGACAACAACCTCATGGTCTGCCGTTACTCATATAAAAGAACTGAACAGACAACAGGATGCCATCTACCGTAATCAAGAAGTAGACCTCCCCACGTCAATTCCACGTGGTAGTTTAGCACCACCCCTGCTAGTTAGGGATACAAGCCAAGGTGCACCAAATCTAACGCTTACTGCCGTTAGTTACAGTGTTCTAACCATTTGATACTCCTTTAAAAACCGATTTCTAGAGTTTAATAGAAACCATTCACAAATTTTCACATGTTCAAACATATCAGAACAGAAATCAATAGTTTAGGAAAACTTTCTGAAAAATCAAAAAATGACATATACGTCCCTTGTAAACTTTATAACATATTAAATTTCAATTTGAAATAACTGAATTTATAAACCATTTATATAAAAACTCATCATTTAACAAATGTAGAAAATAAAGGAGCATATAAATACGTAATACTACTCACAAACATTAGAAAATCACGAAATTCGAGTTTCAGTGCTTTGGCTTCACAAGAGTTGATCACTCAATCTAGAAATAACCAAAATTCTTATTTTAGAATATAATTTGTCTCATAGTTAACTTAAATTTAAATTTCCCTCAAAACGTTGCTATTCTTTTAGGTTTTCTTGTTCAAACTTATATCAGGAATTCTTAAGGTTCAGAACTGATTATATAATTCACATCCTATGTATTAAATTCTTGAACCAAGCTCATAAAACAATAAACTTATCTATTTATCCTGTAACCCAACCATTAAAGTACTAAACAAGTCTTGAACCGATCACTAGAAGGTTGAACCGACCATGAACCAGTCAGATCATCACTGCACCAGTCCATAACAATGTTGAACTAGCCATAATATCCTTTCATTTTCACTCCTAGAATTTTTTCCCTTTTTTATGTCTTCCTTTTATTTTTCTCCATTTTCTTTTTTTCTTTTATTTTTTTCTCAAAATTTTCTCATTTTTCTTCTTCTTTTTTCCTCATTTCATTTTTTTAAGTTTTTTGCTAATTTTAATATATTAGTATTTTATGTTGTTTGGATTCAGATCCTAGATTCGGGTCTTGCCACACCCAAAGCCCAATATTCGAAAGGGCTAAACTCCCTCACGGGCCTGGCCCATATTATTATTTCATTCATTTTCATTTCAATTTTTTTTCCAGTCCAAACACTTAGGCCCAATCAAAATAAATAATCTAGTTAAGGGCTTGTCCCAATTGCCAGCCCAACCCAATGCTTAGCCCTGTCCTTGTTTCAAATGGGCCAACCCATGGCCCAACAAGATTCCAGCCCATTACAAGGAAACCAGACCCCAAACCCATTACCTGAAACCCAACTGGGTTTCATCTTCGTAACCCGAAATCTACAGAATGCACGGCATGAGTAGATCTAAACAATACCTCAATTTGCTCCATGATTTCTTGCCAATTGATTACTCCAAGTTGCTCGAACTGATAAACCGAAGGCCATCCAGGGATTAATTCAACTTTTAATCAGCTTAAATTGAGGAATTTAGGCTTGGAATGCTCGGAAATGGTGGACAAACTTTTCGGATGGAAACCAAGAAAATTAACACAACATTTTAGGAATTTCTAAAAATTAAGTTAGGGCTTTTGATCTACATGCTTGGTCGACCTCCTTTATAAATCCTTTTCAATTAAATCTCATTTTTTAATTGCTTAATTTTCCTCATTAAGCTCCAAAAGATCCGTTTTGACCATTTCTAAGTTTATTTCCCAGAAATTTGCAATTCAGTCATTGCACCCTTATTCTTCTATGATCTGGTCCCTACCAAAATTTAAATTTTTATATTCCTCCCCCAACTTCCATTTCATTCAATTTAACCCCTAAATTTGGGGTTTTACAATCTTCCCCCTTTAAAATAAATTCAATCCCTGAATTTTAAATATCAATAGACTAACTGACCTTATGTTTCAAACATATGGGTGTACTTCAATCGCATCACTTCCTCCGACTCTCATGTCGCTTCCCTTTTTAGTGACGCCTCTGTAACTCTTTCTTGAAGTTTTAATACGTTTAAACTTTTTGCTCAAGTCTCTCCATAAGTCACATATTCTTTGATTTATGCTTAGAACATTTTTTTACATTCCTTAAATGCGTATCTATCCACTAATATTTCTTAAGTCTCTCTAGTCTCTCTTTTAGGGTAACCCATGTGTTTCTACCCCGTTTAGGTCTTTTCCTCCTAGTTGTTTATTCATTTTTCGGCTCATTACCTAAAGTCTTTATCTTCAACTCACATTGATTTTCCAAAGTCTTTATCAAATTTAAACCCTACACTTCCCAGTGCATCAAACCTCACAAAGTGAATACAATTATTTCCAAACTATAGATTCTCATTTCATCTCTTGACCTTGTACTTTTTTTTTTCTAAAATCATCTCTATATACTCAATCAGTAATACTATCAACTCTCTTACTTAATTTTTCCTTGAACAATCTATTGATAAATTTATAATTTACTCTAAGGTTCCCTCAAAATAAATCTCAAACCACTAAGCCACTTTTAGTTTTAATGGAGCCACAATTCATGCAATACTAAGTTTACCTCAAACAGTCTATAAAGCAATTTCAATTTATCTTAAGCTTCCAAAATAACTCTTGAATCTCTAAAATCCTCCAAGTTCAAGTCTATCAGGCTAACACATATCTCTACATCACTTTCAAGTTATTCTGTCCCTAACTCTCTTCCATGCAAAAGATTCATATCCTTAAAAAAATAAAGAATGATTGCAATGAAGCTAAATCCTCAAGTATTATGCATAAGATCATGTGAATGCTCAAGTACTAACTGTTTGGCCAGATCATTTCCCTTTTTCACTACTAATCTTTTCATTTTCTCACATACACTATATTTCTCCCTAATTCACAAATAACCTAGAGCTCTTATACCATCTTTGTCACGACCCGGACATGCAGATCTATGACCGGTGCTAGGTTAGGATAATCCCAACCCTGCAATCCTCTTATACTCAGAATTATAACAAAACAAAATAAAACCTAAATTAATACAATATCCAAAGACTGGTATAAACTTTCGAAAATTCTAATACAATCATCAACATCTGAAATACAGCTATATATACTAAATCATGTCTTTACATCAAAATTTTGTTTGTGACTACTAAACAAACTAGAAACAACTTATCATCTCAGAACATAAACAAAGTCTATCTTCTATACTCCGAAATCAATCATCGGATCGACCAACTCCTCTCACGTGGAAATATTCTTTGGAAGTATAGAACCTGGGTCTAGAAAAAAAAAAAAAAAAAAAAAAAGATGAGTCTGACGACCAGTGAATAGTAACACATATTACATGGCAAGGGACATATATCATATAGTTTCCATCATAAAATAGAGTTTTCAAACTTGTACAAGTTATGGAGTTCGCAACAAAGAACGGAACAGAAACTAGGACGGCAACCTCATAGTCTGCCATTATTCATATAACAAAACTGAACAGACAACAAGACGCCATCTGTTGTAATCAAGAAATAGACCTCACCATGTCAACTCCACGTGGTAGTCTAGTACCACCCTTACTAGCTAGGGATACAAGCCAAGGTGCACCAAGTCTAGCATCTACTACCATTAGTTACAGTGTTCTAACCATTTGATACTCCCTTAAAAACCAATTTCTAGAGTTTAATAGAAACCATTCATAGATTTTCACATGTTCAAACATATTAGAATAGAAATCAATAGTTCAGGAAAATTTTCTAACAAATCAGAAAATGACATATACATCCCTTGTAAACTTTTATAATATATTAAATTTCAATTTTGAAATAATTGAATTTATAAACAATTTATATAAAAACTTATCATTAACAAATATAGAAAACAATGGAGCATATAAATGCGTATTACTACTCACAGACACTAGAAAATCACGAAACTTGAGTTTCAGCGCTTTGGCTTCACGAAAGCCGATCACTCAATCTAGAAATAACCCAAATTCTTATTTTAGAATATAATTCATCTCATAATTAACTTAAATTTAAATTCTCCTCAAAACCTTACTATTCTCTTAGGTTTTTGTGTACAAACTTCTATCGAGAATTCTTAAGGTTCAAAACTGATCACATAATTCACATCCTAAGTATTAAATTCTTGAACCAGGCTCGTAAAATAATAAACTTGTCTATTTATCCCGTAACCCAACCATTAAAATACTAAATCAGTCTTGAATCGGTCACTAGAAGGTTGAACTGACCATGAATTGATCAGATCATTACTGCACCGGTCCATAACAATGTTGAACCGGCCATAATATCCTTTGATTTTCACTCCAAGAATTTTTTTCCATTTTTTATGTCTTCCTTTTATTTTTCTCCATTTTCTATTTTTTTCTTTTATTTTTTGTCAAAATTTTCTCATTTTTCTTCTATTTTTTCCTCATTTCATTTTTTAACGTTTTCTGCTAATTTTAATTTATTTATTATTTTATGCTATTTGGATTCAGATCCCAGATCCAGATCTTGCCCACACCTAGAGCCCAATATCCAAAGGGCTAAACTCCCTCACGGGCTTGGCCATATTATTATTTCATTCATTTTCATTTCAATTTTTTTTCCAGCCTAAACACTTAGGCCCAATCAAAATAAATAACCTAGTTAAGGGCTTGGCCCAATGGCCAGCCCAACCCAATGCTCAGCCCTATCCCTGTTTTTCATCTTCCTAACCTGAAATTTGCAAAATGCACCAGATGAGCAGATCTAAAAATTACCTCAATTTGCTCCACGATTTCTTGCCATTTGATTACTCCAAGTTGCTTGAACTGATAAATCAAAGGCCACCAATGGATTAATTCAACCTTTAATTAGCTTAAATTGAGAAATTTATGCTTGGAATGCTTGAAAATGGCAGACAAACTTTTCGGATGGAAACCAAGAAAATTAACACAAAATTTCAAGAATTTTTAAAAATTAAGTTGGGGCTTTTGATCTGCATGCTTGGTCGACCCCCTTTATAAATCCTTTTCAATTAAATCTCCTTTTTTAATTGCTTAATTTTCCTCATTAAACTCCAAAAGTTCCGTTTCGGCCATCTTTTGAGTTAATTTCCAGAAATTTGCGATTCAGTTCTTGCACCCTTATTCTCCTTTGATCTGGTCCCTACCAAAATTTAAATTTTTGTATTCCTCCCCCCAACTTCCATTTCATTCAATTTAACCCTAAATTGGGGGTTTTACACAACATGTGGCTTGGTACAAATGCAACTCCATTAAACCAAAGCTTGCAAAACCTACCAAAGAAAAACCTGTGTCAAATATGAGCACAACCCACCTATAAATCATAATCAAATGAAATGTGCTATACCTCTAGAGCCATCCAATGTGGACTGCCCTTTAGGGAAAGATCATTAGCACATCTTGCAAGCTAAGGACACGAAAAATAGAAACATTAATACATAATGGGAAATGGAAGACATGTATTCAGACATGTAAGAAGCTACACTGTAGCACATTAGAGAGAAAGAGAAAGAGGAGGGCAGAGAAGAGATATGCAGAGGGTAGAGGAGGGTGGAGAAGAGAGATTTGGGGGAAAAAAGATTTGGGTTAAACGACCCAATTCTAGGAGAAGAGAGGGGGGAAGAAGGAGAAGGAGCGGGAGAGGGAGAGAAGGAAAAAGTGAAAGAAGTGAAAAATTTTGGGAAAGTGAAATTTGGGGTCTCTGGCTCAACCCACCGCGCACACATTTGCAGCTATGGTCACGTTGGAATAAGAGAGGGAGAGAGGAGGGAGAAAGGGAGGAAAATGAAATCTTAGGGAGAGAGAAAGGGAGGGAAACGTGCGAATGCTATTTTAGAGGCATTTTTTTACATGAGAGGGAAATGAAATTTATTTATAAATATATAAAAATTTTTATTTTGTTTTATAATTCAGATTTTGATCACCTCTAATAAGTTTATTTTATTATTAATAATAAATGTTATATTTGACAATTTTTTAAAAAATTTACTTCAAAGGATTTGTTTGGAATGAGGAGGTGAGAATTTTTATTTATAAATAAATGCAAATATTTTTTTGAATTAAAAATTTTGATATCAAAGTATCTGCATCTAGTTTATTACTTTAATATTTTTTGTCCTTGCAGATTTAGTTCAGTCCCTGTTTGCACGGTTGGCATTCAACGCATGTACGAATTTGGGTGCCAAAAATGGAAGGAGCCGGTACCAAGAAAAGAAAAAAAAAAAGAAACATAAACTGTTCTGAAATTGACATAAAATGTCTTTACAAAAGATAATTATGGGTAATCTTCCAAAACCCAGGCTGGACTTTATTTTTCCATGAGTTTTAGACTTTCAAACTTATTTGTAAATAAAAGAAAGGTAAAAATTAAAATGGCGTGATTTTGTTATATTTATTTCAAAATTTAATTTTCTTCTTTATTTAATTATATTTAAATTATTTTTAAAATAAACTGTTTAAATATTAGTTTAATTATTATTCTTATTTTTTAACATATCTGAATTTATTAGTAGCTCAATTTATAAAAAAAAAACTATTTAATATTTTCATATATATATATATATATTTTCACTCTTACATTTTTTATTTTTATTTTGTAAAGTATTCAATATTGTATATATTAAACCTATTTTCGCTCTTGCATAGTAACGTCAAGACCCAAACTCATCCAAGCCCAATCCATAATAGCAATAGGTCAACTTTCTGTAAGCAACACAATTTACTGTATACATCTACGAGTGCGCTCCTTCCTTTATTCGAGCGATTTAGGAAATTTAACAGCTGATGTGAGGAACAAAACCAATGAATTGTCTTGAGATTGTTTTTTGATTATGTATGTAATGTAAATGTAGTTATTCTAATTTCTGTAATTTGTCTTTACTACTATGTTGTAAAGGACAAGACAGTGAGAGATCTATTGCAAAAATGATGTCCCCAAAGCACATTTCAAAATATCAAGATTGTTACAACTCTGCTATATTGAAATAAACCTAATGCCTATCTTGTGTCTTATTTGTTACATTATTGGAGGCCCCATTCTAGACTTAACACTTGGCTTTGTTCTCCAAGAAAATGATTAATTGCAGCATATTCAGTTAATTTAGGCATTTTATCTTGCTAGTGTTCAACGAATTACCAATGGAAAATAGTCTCATCACTAAATTAGTAATATAAAATACGTTTGTTGCTAAATTAGCAATAGATTTATAGACAGATTGGTAGTCTGTTGCTAAATTAGCGATAGAATTACCGACAAATTGGTGGTCCATCGCTAATTTAGCGATGGATTTACCAATAGATTAGTTGTCCATTGCTAAATTACAGATGGATTTACTAACAAATACCAATCCATCACTAAATTAGGGACAGATTTATCGACGGACACAATCCGTCGCTAATTTAGAGATGGATTTGCCAGTAAATTTGTAGTTCGTCGCTAAATTACCGATGGATTTGTGGTCTGTTACTAATTTAACAACAGATTTACCGATGGATTGGTGGTATGTCGCTAATTTAGCAACAAAGATTTGTCCATTATAGAATCTGCGATGGAAAGTTTGTCCATTGCTAAATCAGCGACGGATTAATGATAGATTGGTGTCTGTCACTGAATCAACGACTGATTACCGATGGAAAGTTTATTGATTGTTGAATTAGCGACGGATTATTGAATGATTGGTTTCTATCGCTAATTTAGCGACAAATTTACTAACAGAAAGTTTGTCCGTTGCTAAATCAGCGATGGATTACCACGGATTGGTTTCCGTCGTTGATTTAGTGACGGATTTATCAACAAAAGTTTGTCCATTGCTGAATCAGCAACAGATTACCAGCTGATTGGTGTCTGTCGCTGATTTAGTGACGGATTGGTAATCAGTTGGTAAATTCGTCGTTGATCTGTCGCTAATCTATCGACAATTAGCGACAGACTATTCCGTCGTTGATTTTCCGTCACCGAAGCCTTGTTTTCTTATAGTGCTACTGGATGTACATGAGTCAATCAATTTATAATCGTTGATTATAATAAAAGATAATCTTAACCATTTAATGAGTACATTCAATTTCAAACCATAAATGTATTGTATTTGATAAAATGAGTAAAATATCCTTTTGTTTTTATATAATTTTATTTCTTTAAATAATAATAGATAAACTGTATTAATTTTTTTTCATTGTCTATTGTTTTCTCTCTAGAATGCGAATGGGTTAGTCCTTAAAAATTGTAAATTATTTATTAATTTGTCATGATTTAATATCTAATTATTAAATTTTTAATCTTTCTAAAATATCTTCAAGAAATCTACTACTAGGGGCTGAGCTTTGGCTACTGAAATTAGAATTAAATTTATTTAATATAATATTTATTTAATACAATATTTATATAATATTTAATAATACTATTAATAATTATTAATAACATGTATTCAATTGTTAATATTATTAATATTTAATTATTATTAAAATGATAATATTTATTCATATGTAAATAAAGATTAAAATGATAAAAAAGAGAAAATGTGAACTAGGTGGGATAGAAAAAATATTAAAGATAGAAAATTTTTATGAGAAAATTTGCATGAACAAAAACCTATATTAAATGAGAATTTTATAACATTATGAACTACATTATAATATTCAAAATTTACAATATGCAGTCTATATCCAAAAAATATCAAAAACTAGCATGCAAGCCATTAAAAGTGCTAAATTTGAATAATTGTTCATCATTTTCTTGGGAGAAAAAAATTGCGAGATTTGTTTAATATAATCCTATATATTTGATCTCTAACAATTTGTGTTAAAATAAATAAATATTTATTATGCTCAATACTAGTAGAAATAATTATTTTAAAAAAAACTTGACACTTAGATTAAAATATAAAAGTTTATGGGGAGACAATTTAAAAAAAAATTGAGAAAACAAAAATCACATAATTATATAAAATAAAAAAGGTTAAAGTTATGCATTACTAGTCATTTTATAAAAAAATAACTTTCTTATTTGTAAACACTAATGAGGCTATATTTTCATTATTATAATATATTATGATATAAAACAAAATTTTGCTTTCCCCAGAAAAAAAAAAAAAAAAATAGCCCCTACACACATATATATACTCACATTGAATGACTTCTATGAAAAAAATTAGAAATTTAGGATAAAATTAAAACAAATTCAAAGTTGGAGAGTGAATTAAGAGTCTAAAATAAAAGAAAATTAATATTGAGAAACTATTTTAAACTGATGATAAATTTATAGGGACCAAAAAGTAAATACTTATACTAAAATAGTAACTAACACATTGTTCACCTTCTTCCTTATACACCGATTATCTGCATTCAGAATAAGTAGACTTTTATTATACTATTTGAAATAGGAAGGTACAAAAATAAAACAAAATGTATAATTATAATATATTAACTTCAATTTTTTATATATTTGACTTTTATATTTTTGCTCTTTTATACTTATATATTGGATCACTTAGTATTTATAGATTATAGGATTCACCTCATATTATTAAATTATCAATATTCCATTTAAAATAAATAAATAAAAATAATATTTTAAATTGAATGAAAATAATAATAATGATATTTCATATAATTAAATATAAATTATTTATATTTAAATAAACTATAAATACATGTTATTTATATTCATACTAAAGAATTTATATATTTTTTTTGAGAGACATGCGCAATTTAATTAGATTGTTCTAAGTAGATCCTTTAATAGTAAGTAACATAACAAAAAAAATTTAAATAAAATAAAAGATACCAAATTATTTGATTTAATTTTGTGTCGTTGGTCTTATTTTAATTAATTTTAGTAATTAGTAATAAAAATATATAAATATTATATTTTTTATATACTTTTAAATTTAAGAAATTAAATCTTAAGTATTAATAAATATATATATACCAAAAATATTTTCAATACATTTTATTCATATCCAAATTAAATAACTGAATTGTTTCAATTGATAGTGTACTGAAATTAAATTTGGAAACTAAATTTGAAAGTATATAGAGAGAGAATTTAATAATATACAACACTTAAGGTTTTGGAAAGTAAATCTAAAAATATATAGAGAGAGAAAGAGAGTAAGGGAGAGATTCATTGCATTAATTAATTGAGGGTATAGTAGTTATTTTATTTAGTACATCCTTAAATAAGAATGTAATAAATAAAGGGTTGAAATGAGTTTTATTGAATATCAATAATTAATAATAACTATTTTACATTAATCATTACTACCTTTACTAATTATAGACAAATCCTAAAGTTAGTCTAGCAAATTTGTTCTTCCTTTTCTCTTGATGAAAGTCCTTAATTTTTTCTACTTTCCTCCTGGCGGTGCAAGGTATCGGGAATTTGATTCCAATATTGATACAAAAGAATTTTTTTTTGGAATATTTGGATTTTATTAGAGATTATATTTTTATTTGATTTTTTTAAATTAGGTTTAGATTTATTTAGGATACGAAATCTAAATTTTCATAATTATATCAAAATAGCAACTTTTCTATTAAAGAGTTTTTACCATTTAGGAGTCCTACATCTTTTAGGACTATTCTATGTAAAAAGGAGACTAATTTTCAAAAGTTCAAGGAGAGGAAAATACACCTCCAAAAAGTTCAAGAGTAGAAAAAAAAATTGCCTCCAAAAGCCCATGACTCAACTAGAGCTTTTCGACGATAATCAATTATTCAACAACCAATTCCAACTTTCTTAAAATAAAGAGTTTGAGACATTCCAGTAGTCTGGAATTGAGATTTCCTAAGGTAAAGAGTTAAAAGACATTTTAAGGTCCAGAATAAATTAGTGCAAGAAAAATTGTGTTTATAATTAGGTTCTTGTTAAAGTTTAGGTAGAATTTTATGAAATCAATTGTGTAAGTATCATTGATAAATTTTAATTCAATTTTTCTTTGTATTTATTTTGGTTGAGTTTGAATCATTTTTGTTCGAGTAAATCTGTTTGACCATTGCTCGTGCTATCATAAAAAAAAATAATAATAAAAAAAAATAAAAGTTATGGATCAAATATTGTCTTATGTGAGACTGGAATCCAATCCCAATTAATAATGATTCCTTGCTTTTTACAGTTTCTTTCCCCACAAATGAGTGCATTTCATTCCTTTCTATCTTTTATTAGGGATCTCTATGAGAGAATCTTCTATATATATTTGGATAAACTTGGAGTCTAGATATATAGAATCTCCAGCTCGTTACCTTTTTATGTTTCTCATTCTATTCTACTCATCAATAATTTTCTAGAATCCAAGTAATGGCCAGGAATAGATCAATAATATCAAGAACAAATATTCAAATTCAATAAAAAAATGAGTAATTAAAAACTAATTTTTAAACCAATATGAAAGTTAAGCATGTTTTTCAAATTAAAATTAGAAAATATATCTAAACCCTAACAAGAAATCAAGATAAACCTGACTTCTCTTATACCAAATAATCTCAAACCACCGAAATATATCCAATTCTTCATCCTAAAGTTGTTGAAATCGGTTGTTGAATAATTATTATTATTAGAAGTAAAATTTCCAAGTGTTGGAAGGATCCCAATACTCTCAAGAGACTTTTGATTGAATATAAAACAAGTTTCAATGCTTTAGAGGAGACCACAAGCCGCCCTTTTCATGGTCCATGGTGTCTTGGGGGTCACAAGAATTCTTGCAATGCTTGGAAACTCTGAAAATCACGAATAAATTCACTGTTGTGACTCAAGCACAGTATAACATGCTAATTCTAGTGATTGGAGTAGAGCGTTATAGTGCATTTGGACAGCCCTCAGGGCGCCATGTAGCGTGCTACAACAGCGGTATGGCACCTTGCTATGGTAACACAACAATAACACTATTGTAATTTTTTTTTTACAGAACTCGCTCACATTCAAATTTCTGAATAATCATTCATTAACCCCAAACTTTTAAAAGATCCTCCCAAATCATCTACTGCACCATCTTCACATAGTGAGACCAGATGTGATAAAATAAACTCATAATTTTTGTTTTTTTAAATATTTTTTGCTTTGTTTCGTTCTTTAACCATATTTATCTCCAAGAACTTGACATTTTATCTCTAGTCTATTATCTAAAAAGAAGTTGTCTTTAATCCTACTATTATTTATAGTGGATGATCAACCTGGGTTGAGAGAATTCTGTAATTGTTACGTAAGAGTGTTTTTGTGTAAAAATTTCTTATGTTACTGATTTAATTTGTCATTGCCTCCCATTATTTCTGTGTTACATGTGTTCTTCATAACTAGGACCTAAATTTTGCATCTAAAACCTTCTTAGTCTGATCCCTCTTGAGTATTAATGCACCATAATGGCAGTCATAGCCTTGAAGTTCTTATTCCATGACATACCAACCAAAACATCTCTGCAAAATTTCACACACGGCCAGGATGCATTTTCCAATCGCAGCCACTTATTCATCATTTTAAGGTGCTGTTTGGTTGGGGAAAGAAGGAAATGAGAGAAAAGAAAGGGGGGTGGAATGGAGCACTGATCAAGGTTTTGGTTGGAGGAATTGATGGAAGGAAGGGATTGGAGGAGTGATTGTATTGCCTTCCAATGAAGAAAATCATTTCCATCCAAAATTGGAACGGAAGAGCGGGAATCAGGTCGCTCATCTTGCGTTTCTCCTCTTCATGCCTCTTGCTGTCGGAAGAGGCGAAGCTTTGGATGACCAAAGCATTAAAAGAAGGCACACTCTTTCGTTTCTTTTTGGTCCTTTGGAAGATATGATACAGCCAGATTTATTTACAAGAAACAACTATTTTAATTGATTTAAAATGTAAATTCATATTCTTTTTTTTATAACAAATTGGTTATTCTGTTACAAAAATATTATATAATAAAATTTAATTATGTTTTTTAATATAAAAATAAATTCACATGTAAATGAATTTCTTTCCGTTTATCCTTTACACCAAACAAATGAAATTACGTCTTTCAAACTTTCTATCTTAGTTAACCATCCGCAACGAAAAGAAATCAAATTCCTTCCTCAGGAATTTTCTGATTATACAAACATAAGGTTAGTGGAGTTTGCTATTAGCTTTTTGCATATTTTTGAATCTCCACAATTGAGTGCGGGAGATAGAAATGGACCACAAAAAGTGAAAGTAAATAAGCATCTCTACATCTAAAAGTCCCACTTCCTCGCAAGTAGACACAGGGGTCCTTTATTCTCTTATCCTTGTTTGTGTTGCGTGAAATAGACTTGGACACTACTAAGCTTTCTGTAAAAGGGCTAGAGTCAGATCATTAGGTCTCACTAGTGCCTGTGGATAACAGTGGGGAGAAATACGGTGATTTATAATTTTCTTGAAACTCTAAACAATGTCTAGAAATGAATCACAATAGAATAGACAATTGATCCAAAACTCAAAATAAATAAATATTGAAAAAAACTGATGTCAATTAATTGATATAAGCATGAATGTGATTTACAATTCGTTTCCAAAAAACTCTTAATACAACCCTTAACGAGATCTTAAGAAAAACAAACCCGTAACCCCTCACACCTCAATCCCAGACAGTTGGAATTCCAAACTCTCAACTCTTGAAAGACTAAACATAGATTGAACAATGCTTAAATCTTGTTGGAAGTGGAGATCTCCAATTGAACGGATGATCACCAAGTACTTTTACAGAGCTTTGATTAAATCTTGGATGATTTGAATAAATTTTGGATACCTTTGGATGTCACCCAATGTCATGCCCCAACCCAGAAGCGTGACCAACACCAGGGTTGGCTTACTAACCCTAGTAAGCCTCCAACCAAAACAGATTAAATAAAGCATCTCATCAGAAAAACAGTTAATATATATAACAAAACACATATGAGCTACACATGAAGCTTCTAGAGTGCCAAAAAGAAAATATACAGAAAGTGCCCGTACAATCAGGTCAGTGTAGTGGTGACAAAACTGTCACTGGAGCTACTGCTGTCAATCGAAACTGAAATCTGGAAAGTAGGAAAAAGGAGTGAGTATAAAACTCAGTAAATAACAATACTACTCTAGACATGTCGGACATAAATCGTAACTATTCAAAGTAAAAATATCATCTCAAATAATAACCTAGTTTACAGAAAATCATTGAGCCCAGGGCACTCCCCGCATGCTATGGTGACCCACCGTCCACCGGCTGAGCCCCTAACACCCCGTATCAGAACTAGAATCACACATATCACATCTATCGCACTAGGATCCCATGCCAGAACCAGAATCAGCATCTTACCCCTTGATAGAGCGTATCATGCCGGAGGTAACACATCATATATCACACATGTCATACCGGGATCCTGTATCAGAATCAAATCACATATAATTCTTGACAGGTCAATTTATAAAAGCACATGTATCACTGATGCAAATATATGTAAGTAATTATAGAATCTTTTCAAACTCATCATAGTTTAAAATGGATAGATACCTGTCCTAGAATTAACACTATAGTTCAAAAATCAGAACACAGAAACTAACAAAAAACCAAAGTACGAACAAATGTATACAAAATACTGTCACTCACCGAACACATCAAAACCGCTATCCAAAAACTCTGATTGATAGCTAACTAGCCCAAGCGCACCTCCTCAGATGTATCTACAATCATCAGATTGCAAGTCAGAATCACGTCGAATTTACTCCAAAAGACTCACTCATCGGAAGTGGCCCAGGATCTCTCCTGTATTCGAGCTCCTAACACACATCCCGAGACCCCCTAGACATCCTTACCTAATTCTGACTCATGCCCAAATTAACACATGACCTTATGCTTACCAAATTCCTTAAACTGAAGCGGACCAGACTCCAAAATTCTTAAATCAACTTGAACCAGGTCCCCATGCCCCATAATTGAACTAAACTAACACCAAACTACAAAAACCTAACTGAATCCAACCGAAACTTCACTAAATCGGGCTGAACTGGCGTCTATTTCCCATGAATCGAGCCGAACTAGACTCCAATCCCCATAAATTAGGGTGAACTAGACTGAATTGGACTTGGATCCTCATAGACCAATCTTAAACTGCATAGAACCGAACTAAACCGGCCAGAACCCCAATCGAAACACACTGAACCGTACCCAATTATCCATGAACCGGGCTAAAATAAGCCTAAACCTTTATAAATCAACTGAACCAGCCGTATTTCCTCATGAACCGGAATGAACCAACTTTAAATCACCTAGAACTGAGCTTGCAAAGAACTGGGATGAGCCCACTTCAAAACTACCATTTTTGCCTGAACCGGCCACCAAGAACCCTGAACCAGCCCCCCAAACCCTAAACTGGCTGGTCCGCTCACAATCCTCTCAAAATCACACTAAACAAGGGCCCTCTAAACCCCATCCCTGTTTGGTCTAGTAGTACACCATGTACTGGACCAGGAACTGGTCTAATCCTCCCCAACCTTACCCACTCTACCCCTGAACTAGTCAATTCTAGCCTAGCTGGGCTGAATCGGCCTGGTCGGCCCAGGATAGACCCAGGCAATAGCTGGGTTTGTCTTCTTTACTCGGGAACCTGGGTTTCAAACCCAGTTCCCTGCGTGCAAACCCAATTTCAAAACTTGAAAAATTTCCAGCAAAATCAAACTTACCTGGACCGATTAGTTGCTAAAGGATGAAGAATCAACAGCCCAAGGTAGATTCCTAGTTTAAATCACTGTTTAAAAGCTCCAAATTTATCGATTTCTTGCCAAAACCAACTCAGACCCCGTCAGCCTCTCGAACACCTTCCCAAGCCTTTTTCTTTCACTCTTTTCCTCCTAACTACTAATTGATCGAGGTAAAATGTACTCCCTGCACTGAATCCCAAGTTGGCATCATCCAAGGCATCTGGTTCCCCCAGATTCGACCAAATTTCTGTTGATTTATCCATTGGTTTAGGACTGGCTAGAACTTCCTAACCCATCACAATCCAATCCCCTAAATTTACCTTTCCTACAATTAAGCCCTTCTGGAATTGCAGTTCAACCCCCCAGACTACGCGCCTTTTCGTTCTAGTCCTCCCGCCTTCCTTTCTTCCATTTTAGCCCCAAATTAATTCTAATTTATGCCTAGACTCTTCTAAATTTCGCAAAAACACCCCAAGTCTCTTAATTTCTATAGGCAAGCCCTCCTTGATTCTTAATTTAGCCCCCCAAACCTTCAATTTTTCACTCACACCTCTAGCTTCATTAATTTAAAATTCCCCCAAAATTATAAAAGAAAACTAGGGTTATTACACTCAAGTCTCCTTTTCATAGCCTTAAGAGTCCAAGAAGGTTTAGGATTCCTTGGAGGGATTGAAAACCCTAAAAATCTAGGAAGAAAACAAAAAAAACCTCACCGCGATGCACCATAGCAGGCTTTAGTGAGTAGCATGCTACAGTGTGCTACTATAGTAACTGCCACAGTTTTTCTTTTTTTTCTTTTTGCAAAACCCATTCATTCTCAAACTCTTAAATAATCACTTACCAATCTCAAACCCCTTAAAGATTCTCTTAGATCATATATCCCCTTGTTATTGAGAACCAACTCCTAATGGTTCTTAACTCTAACGGTGCAGGTAATGGATTGGTTTAAAGCTCGTGGTAAGTTATCCTACTTAGGCTTGGGCTTTCTTGGAGCCTAATATTGGGTTTTGTAGGCTTGCATCTTCACCAGGTTTTAGATTTTCTTCTTTGTTTCTTTTGACCCATGCACTAGTTTTGACCCCATGTATTGTAGACTTGGACTGGTGTTTAGCTCATCTCTACCACGAATAGAATCTTGTGGCCGTATCATTGTTGTAAAGCATTGTCGTTATGGGTTCGTTGTGACCATCTCTTCGGCTCATTTTAAAGCATCCCTAGATATGATAAATGTCTTTCTAGTCTTCTTGAGGTGACACTTCTATTCTCAGTAATGGTAGATGGCGTTCTGTCTCATAAGTAAGTGTTGCCAAGGATGATGTGGTATATGGCGACCAGTACCACCTCGTATACCATCTTATCAATGAATTGCTTGGTGATAACAAAGTTAATCTTGCACTGCCATTCAACCTTTTTGTCCGCATCATTATGGATCCACACTAAGGTATAAAGGTGAGGGTGCTACATTGTTTCCAAACCCAACTTATTCACAAAACTTTTGAAAGATTATATTTCTCTCACATCCTATATCGAAGATGGCACTGATGACTTCATTCTTCACCTGCACTCAAACTGTGAGAGGTGGCAATGATCTTTAGTTTATCCTATTCAGTCGGACCATCAAAGACAAACTCGAGTCCAAGTCAACCAAGTGCCCTACCTCTCTGGCATCTTTGGCTATGATAGTGGCAGTGGTCTACTTTTCGTGGTCATTCCTCCTTGAAGCCCACCCTAGATGAAGCTTTCAACAACTTTGTTCATCTTGCCCAGGTTTCTAGCAATGATCACCGTATTTAATAGATTTAAAAATGTTAGAAACTGAAGTACCTTTCTTACTTTTAAATTCAAGTTTCTCCTAATTGTGAACCCAATTCTTCTACTCAATAGCCATGGTGGTTGTGCTGAGTCTAGTTAGATTATGGATCGGGAACAGACTAAGTTATTTTTGTATTCTCTCTTATAGTCCAAAAGTATATTTTGAACAAGTGGTTGGATCCCAAAATTACACCCCAAGTGTCATTGTTGCTTTCAGAACTCGATGCTATACCCTTGTACGATCAAATCCTTCTTTTGATAGAGTCTATGCCATTGATTCCAACGCTTCTCTACATAGCCCATAGGATAGAATTTTCGGTGGATGAGTCACTTAAACTACTTCCAAGTTATATCCTCGATCTCCTTGCTAGCAACCATCGCCCTCCACCAAGTTTTGGCATGTCGGTCATCTTAAAAGGTGTGTAAGCTACTTTCTAAGCATTAAAAAATTTCTGCAATGTAAAACATATTTCTAATTGATCAAGCCAAGAATCTAACCTTTTAGAATCAATAGAACTGTTATACACCAATATCTCCACCTTGACCTCTACTCTAAACAACTCCCTGTCTAGATTTCAAGCCTCTGTGTCATTGCTATCCTTCTCATCACTATCATGTTCGGTAATGTCAGGCCAAATCAATGTGTAAGCACTTCTACCCTTTTTGCGGTTGAAGTGATAGTAGTCACCCCTTACTTCTAGGATACATTAATTTGACTTTGTATCCATGACATAATGAAAGCCATGTCATTGAATAACTTTTCAAACTTTTTTCAAGACTAGGGTTTATTGGGGCTGAACCCTCATGCTAGATGTTGGTAGCCATTTGATTGACAGATTTTTGAACTAATCGGTGATGAGATTGTAACATTGACAAAAGTTCTCCAATAACTTTATGGTTTACTCCATTCATAGGGAAGAAACGATGCTTTGATACCAAAATGTAATTTATAATTTTCTTGAAATGCTAAACAATGTCCAAAAACAGATCACAATAGAATTAACAATGGATCCAAAACCTAAGATAAAAAAATATTGAGGAAAAACTTATTCTAATTAACCAATATAAGCAAGAATATGCTTTATAATTAATTTTAGAAAAACCCACAATGCAACTCCAACAAGATTTCAAGAAAAACAATCCTGTAACCTTCACGCCTCAATCCCAGACTGTTGGAATTCCTGACTCTCAACCCTCAGATGGCTGGACGAATTAAATAATGCTTGAATCTTGTCAAAAGTGGAGATCTCCAGTTGGACAGATGATCACCAAGTACTTTTACAAAACTTTGATTGAATCTTGGATGATTTAGATGAATTTTAGATATCCTATAATGTCACCCAAGTCTCTCTTTTATAACCTTAAGAGTCCAAGAGGGCTCGAGAGTCCTTGAAAGGGTTAAAAACCCTAAAACTCCTAGAAAAATGCAAATTGTTCTCGTTGCAACACACCGTAACAAGCTCTGGTATGCTGTAACATACTAATTCTAGTGAGCAACGCACTATGGCGAGTTCCGACGCTATAGCATGCTACTATAGTAACTATTACAATAACTTTTTTTTTTTTTTTTAACAAAACTCATTCATTCTCAAACTCTCAAATGGGCACTCACCAACCCCAAACCTCTCAAAGGTCCTCTCAGATCATATGACTAACACCAACAAGGCCAAGAGAAAAGTAGAACTCTAATTCACAATTTTAAATAAATTGTGGTTAGGTAGTCTTTCACTTTCAAACATAAAATTTTGAAATAGTAGAAAGGTAAAGAGTAAAAATTATATACATGTTAAGCCCAAAAATTAAACTTCTTTTTAATTGAGGTCATTAATTAAATTAGTATCAAATATTAATATTGATGTTGATTCAAGAGATGCTATGATTACTTATTCAATAATAAATAAACTCTGATTTGGTAGCCTTTCACTTTCAAACTTAAAATTTTTAAATGGGCCCAATGTAAAGAGTATAAATTATATACATGTTAGGCTTAAAAACTAAACTTCTTTTTACTTAAGGTCATTAGTTAGACCATCAAATTAGCTTCTTCTTCGTTTCTAAATAAACTGCACATATTAAGAATAACTGAGGGAAGAATTTTTATTATTCAATTGCAACAAAAATTGCTAATCATTCAACATACAAAAATGACAAAACAACTTCTCTTCTGCCTGCACTTTATAAATTGTAATCTTCCCTGAAAGTATTTTCATCCTAGGCAAGAGCAAGGTATTCATCCTTTTCCAAATAACTCCCATTCTGAAACAAATTAACCCCACCTCTATTATTGGCCTCCTGGGCCCCGGCGGTTGGCAAAGCCACGTACAAGTCAGTGTGGTGGATTCTGCTGGAGCACTAGAATAAACCTCTCCATTACGTATATGTACGTGAAAGGAATTTAGATATTGTTCAAAATGATTCCACCCACGGGCTTTTTCATTTTTAAGTTATTATATATATTTTTATCTATTTTACAATTTAAAATCAGTCCTATTCAAAGTATTGTGATCATTTTTTTTTCTGAAAATACGCTTTTATAATTTTGAATCAGACTCCTCTTTATGAATTTAAGAGTGTTTTATCAATTATGTCACATCTATTGAATCCATCCATCCACACACTTTAATAATTTTAGAATATTTCAAATTACCTTTTTTATTAATTCAGCATATAATATCTTAACTATAACTGTACTTAAATATTTATTCATTTGTCTTATTAACAAAATTTTCTGAGCATAGGGTGGTCCAAGTCTCTTCTATATATAGATCTATTGTCTGCTCTTTTAATATATAGGTGAAATAGTAGGCTGCAACTTCTTGTTTCAAACTTTAGAGAAGCATTAGCAATGGCTCTTTCTGGTAAAATAGAGGACCAACTAGAGTTGAAATCTGAAGTTGATGAAATCTTGCACGCTTTCGGAGGTAAGAAAGCACACCACATTCCTAACATCAGCTCTGATAAAGTACAGATGATTCGGGTGCATGAAGGAGAATGGGGAAGTCTTGGTTCCGTCAAGGAGTGGACTTATGTTATAGGTAACACTCCAACCAACTTATCTCTAACTTTACTTATATTTCATTTCACGTCGCAAATTATACATGTGGTTCTTGCCCTTGTCATATTTCTATTTTGGACTCCACAGTTTAAAATGTAACACCTGTTCACAATATTAATTTCAGAATCATAGTAGATGAGGATGATAGTTTATATCTTTTACATTTTTAGATGGCAAAACTCAACTTTTGACAGAGGAATTCTTGGTTTTTGTGTTCTTGATAGGACATGAGAGTCTCTATAATCAGTAAAAATGATTTTTTGCCATTTCTTAAATCTGATGAGACTAAAATATCAAAAGAAATTGATTTTTTAATGCAAAAAATGAGCTTTTCTATCTAAAAGGATGATCATATTGGCTAAGTAATTTCCCTAGCCCATAAAACTTATTCCTTTTATAAGGGTAGAATAAAAGCTATCAATATATATAGTCTTAATCCTGTTTTGTGGAGAGGCTATATTTTAACACTTTTGATCTTATGATCTTTCAGTAATAAAAAGAATAACCTTAATATTTATTTAAGAATTGATCTTAATTAATAAAGTTAACTATATTCCTTATTTAATACAATTTTTAACTTTTGAGACTAGATGGGTCAATAATTGAAATTATAATTATAAGCGTAAAATAAATTAGGATAAAATTACATAGACTAATGACAAGTTACAATATAAGTCAGTATTGCTTGCTGTACTTGATCCTTATTTTATTTATTTATTTTTTTGGGGGGTTGATGGAAAACAGAGGGAAAGGTGGAAACTTTCAAGGAGAAGTTCTACATAGACGAGGAGAAAAAAGAGGTGCACCTGACAGCATTGGAGGGATCAACTGTATTAGAGCTATACAAGTCTTACAAAATCATCTACCAGCTATTTGACAAGGAGGGCACCACTATTGTGATAATTATTATTGTGTACGAGAAGCGAAACAAGGATGTCCCTCCTCCACATAAATACATGAATTTCGGAAAAAGTCTGATTAAAGACATTGATGCTAGCCTTGTCAGCGCATGACAGATGGAATGGTATTAATTAATCAATAATTATGGAGAGCATGATATGCACTTGTCTATCTATAATAAAAAGTCTAGGAACACTGCATCCGAGACTTTGAAACTAGTTATGAACTTGTTCTGTATGTTACGAAATGAAATATGAAAGTTGCTTCAAACCTTTGATTTGAAAAATCGTTTATATTCTAATACCAGTTATAATCATTCAAGGTTATTAACTTAAATAATTTGATAAGACTGAATTATTTATTTAAATGACTTAAACTCAAATTAAGTCTTATATACCAAATATTATTATACTTAAAAATTAATATAAAACAAAATATCATAATTCATCTAATCAACTAACGCATATCTCTCACAATAGGTGCAGGGAGTAATAGAGAGCATGCAAAATAAATTTGACTTTCCAGTTTTATTTTGGACAAACTTCTACCCTTTTATCGTGATAAAGTATTAATTTTCACACTAACATGAATCATCTTGAATAAATTGAAAGAAATAAATTTAAACAAAGTGGTTTGATTATCTATTTAATGAGAGTCTAATTAAATTTATTTATATTTAAATTTGGTTAAAATGTTAAATAAACAAATCTTATATTCTATTGCAAGAATTTTCAATTAATAGTACAATTATTCTGTTATGTAAAATATTTTTAAGTTACTATTTTTCTATAAATTTAAGTGAAAAGAATCATTTCTTAAAAAGTAAAAATAAAATTATAAGGTTTAATATTAGGGTACAATCTATAAATTATCTGAATATCTACATACTACACCCTAGTAAAATTGGAGGAAAAATTACTAAATTTCAATTATACCCTTCACAAGTAAATGCAAAATCATGCTCTAATGTCTCATTCTGACATAGGGTGCAAAATTGTTAAAGTTTGAGTGTAAAATGCTAAGTTTATATTTTTGAAGTGCAAAATGTCAAAAAAAAATTTAATATTAGAGTGTAATAAGCAAATTGGTCTTTAATGATATATAAAGGATTTTGCAGATCTCATATGGGTTTTACTTGCACATTAAAACCAAATACAATTAACTGATCTGTAATATTTTTTAGCAATTATAGCTACCAATTGATTGTTGCAGTAATCTCCTATTGCCTATAAGTAACTGGCATGCAACCCAATGTGGCTTTGGTCTCTCTCTCTCTCTCTCTCTCTCTCTCTCTCTCTCTCTCTCTCTCTCTCTCAATTCATTTGGAGTATAATAATTTGATTGATCACTCTGTCATTGTTAAATCCAAATTACTGATTCAAAATAGTTATAATCACATTATTCATTGTCAATATATTTTAATAATATATCTCTTATAACCAGATATTTATGTTTGATATATGTTTAAATTTCTTTAATGTTCGATGTATGTCTCTCGTGTAATCTAACAAGAGACATCATAGCAGTCACAAATGAGTTGACTGATCAAGAATCTCATTAACTTGAATTTATTCCAAGTTATGCTATGTGTACTATATCTAATGTGGAATGGTTAAGAGTGGTCTAACTTGGTTAGATTTTGATTCATAGATTCATGCATGTCTTGCACATATATAAATTTGAACACTTAGAATTCGACTATTAGCATTTTGATATAGGGAAGGAGTAGATGTGGAAGCCATAGAGGACTAGAGGTTTATTTTAATGAAGAGCTGCCAATGGATTAATTGTTGTGGTTTTCTCTAGATTTTCCTTGTTATTTTCCATTTTCTTTCCTCTGTTTGACAACCAGAATATATTAAAATTTTCAGGTCTATTGCTAGCATTTTTGTTGTCATTAAATTTTTTATTTCTAAAAATAGAATTGATTTGGAAAATTAGTTTTTGGAATAATGGCGGGTTGCAGTTTTAATTTACTTGATTTGAAAATAACAAGTATTTTTTTCAGAAACTTTGAAAACTTTTTTTTTTTTTGAATGAGAACACACTCAATGGTAGTCGGTGATAAAACTGAAGTAGCATATGTAAGATGTCAAACAAACAAACAGGGTTTCCTTATCAATTGTGAGCTACATAATGAGAAACTCACAAAACTCTCATTACTTATACGGTGCATATATCTTCATTATTGTAGTTAAAACAACAGGACAAATTATTTGATGGAACTCAATTGTCTTTATTATTCATTTTTCATTAATAAATAGAACTTCTCTAAGGTATTATGCTTTGACTAGATGTCCATCTATATCCTTAACAATATTAATTAAATAAGACCATGTATTTTTGAAGAGGAGGGGTATTCTCGTTATTTAGTTTGATAATTTAAGTATAATCTGAAATTGACTTAACTTGGATTCTTGTAGCTAATTAATTTGAATAATACCTTCCACAAACACTTACTTCCGTTAAAAAAAAAAATAAATTACTATGAATCAATTCTTCAATTCACAAACTAAATATCTTTGCAATGTATTTGAAAGACAAATACTCTTTGAGAGAGAATTCCTGCAAGCCTTTTAACATAATATCACTACGATATATGTAAGGGTTTACAATGTTGGTTACAGAAAGTATAAAACACTTACACTAAATCTTATACTATTAATTTAATCAAAATTGATGAAACTAATTACAACTATCCTTCACTATATTAATTTATAGTTATCTTTTTTTTTTCAAACTATTAATTAAACTCATCATTGATTTTAATCAAATCGCCGATATAAGATTTGATATAAGTATTTTTACACTTATACTAATATCAACTGATCTATTTTTTCTCTAATTCTCTCTCCTCTCTCTCTCTATACACACACACACAAACACACATACATGTGTGGGAGTGCATGCACGCGCATATACATATATATATATGTGTGTGTGTGTGTGTGTGTGTTTTGTATTTATATATAATATAAATATGTAAATGTATATATTTATATTTATATGAGTAGATAAAATTTGTATATGTGTGTGTGTGTGCGCGCGCGCGCGCGCGTGTGTGTGTGTGTGTTTTATTTTATAGAGAATATATATTTTTAAAATTTTAGTTTTTGGTTTAAAATAATTTGGTTTGGTTTTTAGACCAAACAAAACCATAATTTTAGCTTATTTTTTAAAACTAAAATAAATCAAAGTAAATTTAAAAAAATAAAACTAAATTTTTAAATTTGATTTGGTTTAATTTAGTTTAATTTTTCACACCCTACTCTTCCCGTAAGAAGAGGCAAAGCTTAGGATAACCAAAGCATTATAAATTAAAGGCACACTCCTTCGTTTCCTTTCAATTCTTTGGAAGATATGATACAACCAGATTTATTTACAAGAAACCAACTATTTTCATTGATTTAAATTTTAAATACGTATTCTTTTTTTTATAACAAATTGGCTTATTCTGTTACAAAAATATTACATAATAAAATTTAGTTATTCTTCTTAATATAAAAATAAATTCACATGTAACGAATCTCTTTCCATTTATATATCTTTTACACCAAAACAAATGAAATCACTTCTTTCAAACTTTCCTTCTTAGTTAACCATCCGCTACGGAAGGAAATAAAATTCCTTCCCAAGGAGTCCTCGTATCCAAACATATCCTAAGGTTCGTGGAGCTTGCTAGTGTTTTGAATCCCCACAATTGAGTGCAGGAGATAGAAATGGACCACAAAAGTGAAAGTAAATAAGCATCTATGCATCTAAAAGTCCTACTTCCTTGCAAGTAGCCACACTGGTCCTTTATTCTGTTATCCTTTCTTGTGTTGCGTGAACCACATTTGGACACCCCTAAACTTTCTATAAGAGGGCCAAAGGCAGATCGTTAGGTCTCACTGGTGGCTGTGGATAACAGCGGAGAGAAATATGGCTCAGATCAACAAGGCCAAAAGTAGAACTCCAGTGCACGGCGGATAAGTTTTTGGGATTTTTACTACCAAAGCAAACCTTATCCGTAAGATCTGTCCAGAATTTACAAAGAGTATTCAAACCGTTGAGGGTGTTTGTGGAGCTCTGGGTTCTATCAGGGTCTGGCATTATGTGGCAGGTATTACATCTGGTAAAGGATGTAAATGGATTCGCGTTATGCAAGTACCCGATCCATTTACCTTATCTAGATTCAGATTCAGTCATTGTTATTCAGTTTTAGGTTGGTTTCAAATTAATCTTGATAAATTTCTTTGGGTTCAGGTCCAAATACGATTCTTTTATATATAATTGTACCCGAATATTGAAACCATTATTTATATACTTGTATACTCAAAGACAAAACCCATATTGTATACCAAAATTTACATTCATATACATACATACATACATACATATATATATATATATATATTGTGTGTGCATGCTTGTGCGCATGCGTGGACAACATCATAAGATATTCTTTTGTATGAATATTATAATACATGTAATATTGGAAGTTTAAAGATTTTTTTTAAGATCATAACAATACTTCACAAAAAAAAAATTGATTTTAACAATTAATTTATATGAAAATATGCAATTATTGGATTGGAAAATAATATCTAATAAAATCAAATTATAATGACGAAAGTAATTATTCAAATTAAAATTTATGGTAAATAATTTAAAACTAGTCACATAATTTTTCTAATCAATAGTTACTTATATTATTCTCAGAATAAAGTTAATAGAATATAAAGAAATTAAAGTTCATTACATTTTGATATTACTTAATTTCATTAAATTAGCTGAACAATAATAATTTAATTAACTTATTATAAAAATAATTCAGGTAAAAGGGGTGAATATTTGGATCATATTTTTGAGGAATATTGCAGGTTTTGTTGAATATTCGGGTTGGTAAATATAATATGGGTATTTGGATATCTTATATATATATATATGTATGTATGTATGTATGTATGTATGTGTAGATACATTTGGGCAAATGCAATTTAAATAGATATAAATATAAATGAATAAGTTTTTATCTTTTTGAATATGGATATACATATAGATATGAATATTAAATTTTTATTTGAATATAGGTATGATTATCCTAATATCTTATTCAAACTCGACCCATTTATATCCCTACCTTGCTTGTAAGATTGTTAATGGATTAGAGCCCGCTCATATTCAAAGCCGTCAAATCCACAAGATCCAATTACTAGCAACAGATTTGATTCAGTGCGTTTTAACCTAAATCTGGACTCCTTATTTATGGATTAACTTAAGTGTGTGTGTGTGAGAGAGAGAGAGAGAGAAGAAAAAATAAGCAAGTGTTCTCATTTCACGTGTTAATTATGTTGGTTCCATAGGCTATAAGAAAAGAGGGGGGAAAATTGAAGGTTAGCGTGCCTCCCCCGAGTAATAGCAACAAGCAATGGCGGAATAAAGGGAAAAGAAAAAAGGACATGAATAAACAAAAATTAGAAATTAAGATAATGACAACATATAAAACATAATTAAGTATTAAAAACATTCACTTTCTTCCAAAATTCTTTCAATGATACTCAGTATTATTCTTATTATGTAAAAATATTTTCCTCGTTTAACTAACTGTTAATTAATAATTATTTAACAATTTTATTAAAAAGAATGTAAACTAACCCAATTTCACCTGGTTAAATTATCTATTTAATTAAAATTTCAAATATTATTTACTTTACTTAAAAAAATTTAAAATTAAGTATTTAAATTTTTTATTTTAAAATTAAAATTTTAAAACAATAAAAATTCTAAACCTTTTGAAAACATAATTTTACTATTTTAAAAATTTTTATTTTATGATATTTTATTTTTATTTATCTTTTTTAAAGTTTATATGACAGTTAGTCCTTTTCTAACTCAAATAATACTTGACCATTCTTATTTTTACCTTTAAAATAAAAAAAAAACATAATAAAATAAAAATTATTTAATAGTTAAAAATAATAAATTTAAATTATCAAAAATTAAATTTTTAAAATAATAAAAGTAAGAAATTTATAAAAAAAAGTAAATCAAATAATATTTTAATTTTTAATTAAATAAGTAACTAAAATGTACGAAATTAAATTACTTTTACCTGTTTTAAAAAATAAAATTGTTAAGAAACCTTTAGTCAACGATTAATCAAATAGAGAAAATATTTTTTATGATAAGAATGAATTTAAATGCTATTCAAGTAAATCTAAAAGGAGTGGAGTGTTTTTTGCTCTAAAATTAATGATTAAAAAAAATTCTAAGTAATTTAGTTAATAGTCATACAAATCAATTAATACTGAAATATAAGGTTTTGTATTAAAATCAGACTTCACCATAAAACCTTGACAGGAAACTCTGAATCGGGGAAGGAAAACATTGTTGCCATCGACGAGCAAAACAACATAGCTACTTTCATTGCAGTTGAAGGAGATATCACGAACTAATACCCAGTCTTCAGGTTCACACTTAGCGCGACACCTAAGAGTGAAGGGTGTTCGATGAAAGGCAGTGTTGAATATGCAAAGAAAACTGAGGCTACCCCTGCCCCTACCAAGTACCTGGATTTCGTGGCTATACTCAATAAACGCATTGACAGTGACCTTGTCAAGGGCTAGCAAGAGGTACATTCCACGTTATTTTAAGTACCACTAATTGTATAAGTAATAAAATTTGGAGAGCCACAATAGAAGTTGTTTCCTTGCTCACTTCGCCAATAAATAAATGTATGTGTATAAATATAAATTGTTATCTCAATCTTACAATATCTCTCTTTTGCTCTCTATTGTGAACATATTTCAAACTAGTTTAATTTCAAGATGGAAGTTGAAACTTACCAAATGCAATTTGTGAAACACAAGAATGAAAAGTTCTTCCACATAATCAGAAGCAAAGCACATCGTATTTCCCACGTCTGTCGCAATTAATGTTCCCAAGAAAATCAGATCAGAAGGTTTAGTTGATACTAGGTACTTCCTCAGAGCTTGACATGTGTCATTTTTCTTATTCTTGTTATTATTTTTTTGAGAAAAAGTTGATTTTGTGTAAGACAAAAGTTAACTTAAGATAAAAAAATTTTGAAAGAGAAAAATGAAAAAAGAAAAGTGGCTAGTGGAATGTCACACCCCAACCTGGGAGTGCGACCAGTACCAGGGTTGACGTACCAACTTAGTAAGTCTCCAACCAAAACAGATCAAATAAAGCATCTTATTAGAAAAAAATAGTCAGTATATATAACAAAACACGTCTGAACTATATATGGAACTTCTAGAGTACAAAAGTAAATATATAGAAAGTGTCCGTACAATCAGGTTAGTGCAACGGTGACAAAACTGTCACTGAAGCTATTGCTGCCAATCAAAACTGAAATCTGGAAAGTGAGAGAAAAATGGGTGAGTATAAAATTTAGTGATTAACAGTACTACTCTAAACATGCCGGGACATGCATCGTAGCCATTCACAACAAAAGTATCATCTCAAAATAATAACACAATTTACGGGAAGTCACATTTGCCTCAGATAACACATATATTTTATATATAAACAGTCAGAATTAGAAAATCAAAAATTCTATCGCAGTATCAAAATGCATTACATATCACATGTTGTACTGGGATCCTGTACTAGAATCAGAATAACATATATCACATCATTGGGCCCAGGGCACTCCCCACACGCTTCGGCGACCCACCGTCCGCCGGCTGAGCCCCTGGCACCCAATATCACAACCAAAAAATCAGATTCACATAAACCACTGACAGATTAACTTTTAAAAATGCATGTATCACTGAGGCAGGTATGCAATTAATTACAAAAATAATTTCAAACTTATCATATTTTAAATAGATAGATAAATGTCCCAGAATTAATACCATAACTCAGAAATCAAAGCACAAAAACTAACAGAAAATCAGAATGCAGACACATGTATAGAAAGTATGTACTATCACTCACCGGACCATCAAAACTGGAATCCAAAACTCTGATAGATTGTTCACTGGCCAAGGCGTGCCTCCTTAGAAGTATCTACAATTGCCAAGACACAAGTCAGAACTGAAATCGAATTTATTCTAAAATACTCAATCATCGAAAGTGGCCCGGAGCCTCTCCCATATCTAGGCTCCTAACACACATCCCGATGCACCACTACCCCACATCAAGACCCACATGACTCGTGAACATTAATTAATTCTACTCAACCACCCTCAATAATAATGAACTGGCCTCCACAATCCCTTTAGTGAACCGACCACCAAAACTCCTGAACTAACCTAAACTGATCTAAACTACACCAAGTCGAACTGAACCAGCCACAAAACCCTTAAAATCGGATTCAGAAGGTCCAAAAATCTTAGGAATCACACTGAACCAGCCAAAAAATCCCTAAACTGAGCCTAAAACCTTACTCCTAAATATCGGTATATTGAACCGAGCCCGGTTTACCTCAAACCAGATATCCAAACATCACCAAATTACATGGCTAGCTAGGTTTTATCATGTTGAACCAGGAACTGGTTCAACCTCCCCAAGAACTAGCCCAAAACCCGGTAAATCGACCGCCCAAAGGTACTACACTAAATCGGCTGGTTCATCCTGAACAGGTCATCCAAAATGTTTCAAAACCACTTGGTATGATAACTCTCATCCCAAAAAACTAGGAACTGGTCCAGTCGCCTAAAGAATCGGTCTAAAAAGCCCTGAATCAGCCGGTTAACTCTCTGGTCAACACGGGCCAGTTCACCCTACTCAAACAGCCTAAACCCTGCCTTTTTCCCATTAGGCTGAGTTGACCAAGTGAGTCGACTTAGCCCAGCCATTGTCTAGGCCGGCCCACAGGCCTACAATGCCTTTGGGCTGAGTCCGAGCCCAACAGCTTGGACCGACCCAGTACGAGAACCAGACCCATTCAGGTCCCTTCTTCTTCACCTGGCAAGGCAAAAACCTAGCCCAAATCCTTTGCAACACCCAAAACCCAAAAATCCCAAAATTAACTAGAAATTCAAGCTTACCCAGAAGATTCAAGGCCTTCAAAGCAAAATTCCGTGGTCTTCGGGCTCTTTAACAGTCTTTAATCGGAGAAATTTCAACCAAAACACCAAAAATCTTCAAAAAATCCTATCTGGTGTTTTTGGCATTCCCCAACTCCCTTTCTCCCTCTCTCTCACTTAAACTCTCAAATTGAGCACACCCTGAGACTCGCCTCTCATCCTCTCACATATACCAAGACTAGGAGAAGTTGTCTTGCTCCTATTGGAGCAAATTTTGCTTCTAATGCCTTTGGTAGATTTTCGGCTGAAGGTTTTTTCTCCCATTCATAGCCCAGCCCCAACATCTTTCATTTTTTTCAATTAACTCTCCCCTTCCCTCAAATTAGCCCCTGAACTTTCCAGAATTTATAAAAACACCCCAAAACAATCTAATTTCTTCCAGTACACCCTTGATTTTATAAAAAGATTTTTTTTTCTGCTTTTAAAATAAAGTTTTGGGCCATTACATGGGAGAACAAAAATGGCAAGTCACGCATGATTTCTTGTTTGGTAAAACAAAAATAAAATAAAAAAAGAAAAAATAAAGGATAGGAGTCAAGTTGGTTTAACAAGATAGAGCATGCCTTTACTGCTCTCCATATTGTTGCAGTCTAAATAGTTCTATGTTGTTATCTTGAAAGATTTTTTTATTTTCTTGCAATATATACTTCATGCAACAAGAGCACCCCAAAGGAGAACATACATGCAAGCTCACTAATCAAAATTTAAAAAAAAATGGACAAGAGGTGATGGATGGAGTGATGGAGAGACAAGCAAACCAAGCAAGATTTGGCCCAAATTCTAGTGCTTGAGTATATAAACATAGTGTATCTTCGTCACAAATGCACAACTTACAACTCACAACTCATAAAAAAAATATACACAATAAACACAAAGGGTCGATATAATAAAAAACACATTAAACTCAATGGACTTGACTTCTAGACTTGACTCATTTGCATAGTGCATCTTAGGATTATGATTTTTTGCATTTTACACCTTAATACATTTATTATTTTTTACTTTGCTAGAGTACAAAATGCAAAAAATCATAATTCTAAGTGTACTGTGCAAATCACCCTCTAAACTTCTATACAATTGCTGTTGTGAACTTTAACATCTGAAGCACTATATCTTTAGCATAGTACAGTCACTGAGCTAACGACAGCCACGGGTATTTTGAAACATTAAGCGCTGAGCCTATGGCATAACTTTCCATTTGGGACTGTCGAGCTACAGAGTCCTTGAATGGCTTGCAGTTTTTACCTTCAGTGAATGGCACCAATGGAGCTAGCAATCCAACATTAAACTACATAGACACATATATGCATACACACCCACCCCACACCCACCGCCTCAGCCGCCAAGAAGGTCCAGCCACCCAACAACGACAGCGCGACCATTGAGGTTGTCGGTCACCGTCCCCACGGCTGCCCAGCAGGCTCCAAAAACTAACCCAAACCACCTGTTATCTTTGCTAGCGTCAACATTGTTGCTGCCATCTCTCACTTCTCACAACGCTGCAACGTCAACCTGTGTCATCGGTGCATCAAGAGCCATTGCCAGCGTCTCCCTCCAGCAGCTTGCGGTGCCGCCGGGAACTGTGGTGACTTTTCACAACTACTTTGAGATGCTCTCATTGTTGCCCATGATTTTGTATTCAGTGACATCTCTGGCGCTGGAAGTTTTGGCTTCATTGGAAACTGGGTTCTCCATGACGATTGCAGGGTTGCAAGCGCAGATGATAGGAAGGGTGGTGGTGGGGCCGCTGGTGGCTGCGATGAACATTTACGTGGTGGTGAGCTGGTTTAGGTCGACATGAGAGAGAGACAGTGAAAGAGGGAAAATTTTGAAATTACATGTTAAAGAAGGTGGAGAGATGCAAGCTGGGTTTGTTTGGGATGACAGAGAGAGACGGCCAAGGAGGGAAAAATTTTTCTTAGAGGTAAATTGGAATTTCAAAATCTACTCTTTGCACTGCTGGCGCGTGAGAAAAGGGAGGGGAGGGTAAAGTCAAAAGCCACATTACAACTTGCTATTTGATGGAGAAGCTTTTCAAAAAATAATAAAAAGAATAAGAAAAATGACACATGTCAAGCTCTGAGGGTGCTTCCCCAGTAGCATCAACTAAACCAGATCAGAAGTAAAGCACATCATATTTCCCACGTCTTCCGCGGTTAATGTTCACGAGAACATCAGAGAGACTTAGCGGACATCTGCCGTGGTTAATGTTCAGGAGAACATTAGAGAGATTAAGGGAGTGTTTATAAATACTTATAAAAAATCAAAAATTAGAAGTATAAATAAAATTAATAGAGGTTAATTATAATCAAAATTAAATTGTTTATAAAATATGGTAAAAAGTTCTGGAAAGTAATTAAATAGTTATTTAAAATACAACTTAGGTAATTTGTTTGTAAAGATATTTTTACTTCGAAAAAATTAAAATTTCTAATTTTTTTTTAATTTTCTATTTCCTCTCTCTCTCTCTCTCCCCTGTGCGTACAGATGATCTTCGGGAAAAATATCTCTGCTAGATTGCCTCCTCGGGAAATAAACACCATTCCCAGTAGAGGGTCACCGCCAACAGGTAGTCAAGGTTAGACCTTGCACAACCCATTATTAAATTAAAAATAAATAAACAATAACAATAGAAAAAGAGGCATTTTAGAAGGGCGAAAATGAGAGATTAGAGGGAAAGCAACCGAGGCACGGCCATGAATTTAGGGTTCGGAGAGAGAGATAAGAGAAAGAGAGGAGAAAGATGGGGGATGAGGGACAGAAGAAGGGGGACTGTTTGCCAGTCAGGGTCTGTCATTGGATTGCAGAGGAGAGAGAGGGGAGAGCGAAAGCTGCAGAGGGTAAGCGTTGGTGTGTGTATCTTTTGTGAATGTATCAATATATGCATGTATGTGTGTATGTATGTATAGGTGTAATGGAGTGTAGTCTAGTGTGTGTAGACTTTGCCATCACCGCCCGCCCGTTGCTGTGCGGAGTGGCAGAGGAAAACTCAGCCAAGAAGAGGAAACAACCCAGCAAAGCAAAGATCTGACGGGGTGATTTTGGAATTTTAAAATATATTTAAAGATAAAAATATATCTAATTATTTTTAAAATAATTTTCATTTATTTATATATATATCACCCATCACATAAGTGCCCTTGTTCTCAATTTCAAAAATCTGCTTCTTTATCAGTTTTTACAAAATTAAAAAGTTAGAAGTGAAAAGTAAAAATCATTAACCCAAACACCAGAAAGCACCTGTGTGCGTTGGTTCTCCGAAAGCGATTCTTAGAAGTCGGGGCAAACACCACCTAGGGAATTGTGCAGCTGGCAGGGCAACCCTATCTATGTTTTTCCATAATATTTAATTCATTCATCTTTTACAAATTGTTTGATCTCCCACCTATAATTTATTCTTTAATTGATTTATAATGTAAAAACAAAGATTTGCACCATCCATAAAAATGTAAATGGTTTAAAGTGGTGTTTGTAAATACATTTATAAAATTAAAAATTTGAAGTTAAAGTAGGATTAGGTCAAATTTGATTTAGAGTATAAATTGATTAAATTTATAAAACATGTTAAAAAGTGAGAGAGAGAAGTAAAATAGGTATTTGAGATATAATTTATGTAATTTTTTAATTTAAATTTAAAAAAGTTTAAAAAATAATTTTTAATTTTTTTCATGAAAAGATAGTGGTAATTTTTTATATAGAAACACTGCCTACTCACAAAAGTTTATCACTACAAGAAAATTATTATTTTCTTACAGACAAGTTTCATTGAAAAAAGTCTATTTTCCATCAAAAATAAAAATTTGTGATAGAAATTTTGACATATTGAAGTCTGTCGAAAATCGAGTGTTGAAAAAAATTTTTGGTGGACAATTCCATGGGAAATTAACACTATCAGACTACAAATATTTGATAAAGTTTTTTATTTTTAAAAGATTTTTGATGGATAGTACATCAAAAATCTATAAAATAAAATTAAAAATTAAATGCTTATTGCCTTAGATATAGTCAGGAACATAGACATTTTATATAAGTATGCCTTGATAACTAAAGTCAATGCAAGAATAAGATAGAGTTCATTGTGTCGTCCATCGCTTCTGTCATGCAGTTACCCAACTAAGGAAGCCCTTGTAGCTTGAAGGTTCCAATCTAGTTTTTCTATCAAAAATTAGGCTAAAATTTCAAAAAATGGAGAGAGAGCAAGTGGCAACATGCAAGATACCCGAGACTAGAGTCGAGCTATGGATGGCCAGAAGACGGCTTTACTCCTTGAGTGGCAAGAACTAATCGTTGCAACAGTAATCCTCTATGGAGAAAATGTGTAATGAAGTGGATATTACATCAAGCCTTACTGTAAAGAGAGGGGGACGAGTGGAAGTCGCGTACAAAGAGGGGAGGTGTAGGTTTTCTAAGGGGCGAAGGAAGTGTTGTCTCTAAGAGAGAGAGAGAGAGAAAGGTGAATGAAGTCAGAGAGAGAGAGAGAGAGAGAGGGGGGGGGGAGCGAAGGGACATGTGAGTTTATTTTTTTATAGAAAAAAGTTAAAGGTAAGGAGGTGCATGGGTTTGGTGATAAATGGTAGAGTGAGAGAGAGATGGATGGAATTGATTTTTTGTAAAGAGAAAGAGATAAAAGGTGAAAGAGCTCTTGAAGTGATCACTCTTGTACATGCTTTGACAAAACCTTTTGCAAAGTGTTTTTGACAGACAATATCTGTCAGAAACTCTATTCAAAATTTTTTAAAAGTTTAAAATATTATTAAATTTTTAATTTTTTTACGTTATAATAAAAAAATTTTAAAAAGTACTTTCAGCAAACAATGTCCGTTGAAAACTCCTTCCACAATTTTTTTAGAATTTAAAATACTATTAAAACTTTTAAAAAGGTATTTTCAATAGATAATATTTGTTAAAAATTTTATCCAAATGTTTTGAATTAAAAATTATACTAAAAGTTTTTTAAATTTTTTGTCCAAAATTATTTTTAAATTTTTCAACAAAAAATAACAGTTGGAAATATTATTATTTAAAAAAATAATTTTCTTGTTTTTGGTAGACTTTTCAATGGAAAGTCCTTCGGAATTCTGACCAAAAGCTGTCAATCGGAAAAAATTTGTCAGAAATCGGCATATTTATTGTAGAGTATGATTTTATTTTTATCTACTTTAATGAAAAAAAATAAAATCTACAAGCAAAATTTCTAAACACTAAAAAATATATTTTCTTACATTGAGAAGCTAAAAAGTAACTTTGAGAAATTATTAAAACGTGACCTAAATTGTTCCATATCTTCAGAAAATAAATACAGTGTAAGTCTAACCAAAATCCGACTCTGCCGATTTTAATCACTCAAGGATGGTGTATACCTGTCACAAAATGGAAAAAAGAATTTAAGATAATTTTAAAATAGATAAACTCTAATTCATGTGCTGGGAACTGGACCAATGTTCTCCCATCAGTCGATGATTGATGCCTTCCTCCTCTTTCACGTATCAAATTCTTTTCCAATTAATGCAACAGTTCTGGATAATCCAGTCTTCCATCTCATGCATGTTGAAAGAGAAATTTTGAAATTTTTTGGAGCAGACCCAGCTCTTTTAGTTAGATTTTTATCACTCTTGCCTTGCGATTGTTTTTGTTCCTGCACTTCGGATGGGCTTTTGAGAATTTTATATGAATAAAATCGACAGATGAAGACACTACGTATATTGGATGTAAATAATGTTTCCTGTGAATTTCATCTGACATTAACGCCAGATGAGAAGTCGGAGACTTCCAGGGAGACAGTTTAAGCCATAGATGTGGAAAGAAGTCGGTGACCTTTAACATGCTGGTGGCAGATCTCAAGCACTGCTACAACAAGTGCTACAAAGCTGTTCTTCGAGTCGATGAAAGGAAAGTGGACGGTGGATTATGAGAAGATTGACAAAATACCCCTTCCCTCGACAAATACATGGATTTCTTAATTAGTTGGACATCTCCCAAAGAATAATGACTTAGCCAAGAAGTTCCATTTATTCTAAAAAAAGATAAATAATAAAAAAAATTGAGTTTCATCAAATACTTTGTCCTATTATTTTAACTACAGTGATGAAGATATATGTACCGAATAAATAATGAGCATTATATAGATAAATATAAATATATACATATACATATATATATATATATTGTAACAATCTGAATCAAATTTAGTTTACATTGCATAATTTCATATGCTAATTTGTATGCATTTTATATTCGATTTGAAAGAATTTTTTAGAAGTTTTGGATTAAAGAATACCTATTTGAAAGTTTGGATATATGCAAGTTTTTGTTTTTTAAAAAAAAAAAGTTACTATAACAGCATTGTAGTAGTGCACCGTAAAGCATTGGAGTGCTATAGCATGCTAGCTGCACACTGGAATTTGCACGCAATACCATACTAGACACTAGAATTTGTGCACTTCAGGACATTAGAGCACGCCATAGTATGCTAGACACTGAAATTTACATGCCATAACACGTTAGACATTGAAATTTGTGTGTCGTAGCACACTAGAGCTTACCGCAAAGCGCTGTATTGCTATATTATGCATTTTTGAGAAATTTTTTTAGATTTTTAACCCTTTCAATGATCTCTCTTGGACTCTAAAAACTATAAAAGGAAAACTTAAGTAAGACCCTATAGTATCCAAAAATCATCCAAATTTTATGAGAACTAAAGATTGGAAGGAATTAAAAATGGGGGCAACTATGTAATTTTTCCCTTACAACCCCACCTATATAAATCCTAAACACACCTCTAGTGCTCAAAACAAACCCATTCCCATAGCTTTATAAAGAGAGAGGAGGAGGAGGAGGAGGAGAGGAGAAAAAGAAGAAGAAGAAGAAGAAGAAGAAGGAGAAAAGACAAGAAAAGGTAAAAAAAACTTGCTAGATCTCTAACTCCTTAGATATTTCTTCAATATTTTTGTATATTTAGCTTCTAATATCCATTCTATAGCATTTAATCGATTTAAAATTCTTATTCAATGATGATTTGTGTGTTGTACAGAAGGGAGCAGCTAGACATTACCCATAGGAAGAAATTGCTTGATTTTTGACAGTTTTTTGTTAAAACAACTTTGGATCTTGTTTTTCTTGAGAGAATCTATGTTATCATGGTAGATTTGTGAATATTGATGCTGTCTTTGTGGCTCGAACAAAGGAAAAATAGAGGAAATAATGTTGAAATAAAGAAATGGAGGTTAAAACAAAAAAAAAAAAGATTAGTAAGTAGAGTGTGATTGATGAAAACTAGAATTTTTTTACAATATTAAGAGATATGAGGAATAGGTTTTAACCTTCTATTGGCACTTAAGGAAGTTAGAATTTAGTATAATGAGATCTAATAAAAGGATACATGCATGGTTCTTAAAGAATGGGGAAATAATGTTTGGAAGGAGTCTAAAAGTTGAGACAAAAAAAGGATTTACAACTATATAATCTTAAACAATTGGTATGCATGCATTTGCATTATGCATCTAGAGCAATTTATTCAAACATGCATATATTCCATGTATAGGAGAGGAATTCAAAGCTGAGCCAAACCCTTGGCCGACAACTCCGGAATCACATACTTAGATTCACTACGCATTATGAGTGACATCTTTTTAATTTTAGTATGTTTGCTAAAAGTATATTTTCTATCAAATAAAGCCTGTTTTAGAACACACTCATATGTTTACACTAAAAAAAAGGAAACAATCTAGTTATGTTCTAATTTCTAGTATGTACCTATGATTTCATGATTTTATGAGTTTAGGATGTTTAGTATTTCAGCACACAGATTATGATGTTAAATAGTCATCAAATGTAAGTAGTAGTTCTACCTGCATTACATAATATATATGTGATTATTTTCCTAGTAGAATGACCAAATGCTAAAGTCTATGTTAATTTGACTAAGGAGTGACGACCCCTAATGCAGACTACACAGTGTAGTAGTGCTCAATATGCTTATGTTTTGCAGACCCAGATTATGTTTTACATTTATTGTCCCTAAACACTTTTGGTTAAGCACATCCGACCAGAGTTTTACTTATATATCTATGAACTGAGCATATGATTGTTTATGTCATTCAAATGATTTTTTATTGATCTTATGATATGAAATACTCCACAGCAATATGACAAAAAGTTATTAATGATCTTATTAATGTTATCTCTACTTTATGTTTCACTTAGAATATTATGTGAATATTGCTTATGCTTATTTTAAGTATGAATTCTAACTGTTTCCACTATGATTAGCTTGATTGCCATTCACTGAGATATTAGTCTCACCCATTTTCATTTTATAGATACCGAGAGTCCTAGTTAGGATTAAAGTATTCACCTCATTTACCCCAGTTGCTGCATGTTATAGATTAAGGTTGGATCGAGCTCTAAGATTTTGTTTGGTTATGCTTTCATTTCTTAGTGTGAGATTGAGGGATTTTGTATTAGTTGATAGTAAATGGTTGTATAGTTATTAAATATTTTGAGTTTTGCTCGACAATATACGATTAGTTGTGTGTTAGAAATTGTGGGAATAGTTGAATATACTATAATTGTTAAATGGATATTGGGTATTGATTATAAATTATGCTACATGGTGAAGTGATTTTATAGTCATATGTTAGATGAGATTTGCAAAAATGATATTATTATGTTGCTTTAGCTAAATAGGCACTCGAGCACAGGTCTCCTAAGGCAAGATATGACATGAGTTATAATAGGCGGTATGCTGTCAGAATTTTGACTGGTAGTGTATTGATTATTGTCTCACTGTCATGTCTCGCTCAGCTAAAGAGAGTGGGGGTGTGACATATATAGCTCACAATTGACAAGAAAATCCTATTTGTTTATTCGACATTATTTTGTGTGTTTTTATTTAAAAAAAATTCAAAGCTTCAGAAAACATTTGTTATTTTCAAAATCAAATAAATTAAAAACGGGCTTCAAGATTATTCAGAAAAACAAATTTTCATAAATCAATTGTATTTTTAGAAATAACAAAGAAACAATATCAATAAAAATATAAGCAACAGACCTAAAAATTTTAGTATTTTTTAGTTGTCAAATACAGAAAAGAAAATGGAAAATAACACAACAACTAAGTGATTCAAGAGGATTGGTTTGGGAAATTTGGATTTTATTAGAGAGTTTATTTAAATTATATTTTTATTTTATTTTTTAGTGTAAGTTTAGATTTATTCATGATATAAAATCCAAATTTACAAAATTATCTTAAAAGGATAACTTGATCTTTTAAAGAGTTTTTATCATTTAGGAGTGCTCAATTCTTTAGAATTCTTCTCTATTAAAGAGAGAGAGAGAGAGAGAGAGAGAGAGAGAGAGAGTATTTTTCATTAGTAAGGGAGAAAAAAAAACTTCCCAACATTCAAGATTTAACTAGAGTTTTTTAACAAAAAGTCAACAAATCCTTCAACTATTTCAACCGTATTTGGGAAGAGAATCAACAAAAACTAACTAAGTAAGTATAAGAATTTGCGATATCTAAACTTCAAAAGTCAGACTATCTAAGTAATAAGCAATTTGTAATTAGATTTTTATTAAAGTTTATATAAGATTTTCTGAAATCAATTATATAAATATTTTTAACTTTTTATTAATTTAATTTAATTTTTATCTACAATAATTCTGATTGAGTTTGAATCGTTTTTGATTGGGTAGATCTATCTAGGTAATATGGATGGCAGTTGGACTTGAATTTAATGGGCAATTAGGAAAAACACCTGAAGGGATTTTTCTTTGGATACTACTAAATAGATTCAAATTTAATTCTAGATAATTAAATAAGCATTTGGGTGAGTTTGGGCCTCGGTTTGGGTGATATAGTACTACCCTGTCCTAAACCCACGTGCTACTCTGATATATATATATATATAATTATTCATAGAAATTTTAATTTTTTCATATTTTTACTTTTAATATTTAACATTTATAAAACTAATACATTATATTAGATTTTTTTTTACTTTAATAAATTTCTTGTGAAGTTATTTTATTTATTTTAAAATTTATAAGTTTTGAATTATAAAAATTATTTATAAAAAATTATAAGTTGTATTCATCAGTCAAATTTGAATAAATCGATATTAATAAATCAGATATGAGAATTAAATTTCAAATCTATATGAATATGAGCTTAGAGCTGAACTTTTTTTTTTTTTTTTTTTTAGTATAGATTTAAGTCTAGATATTATAAAACCGTTTCATTGCCATCCTACTAATTAAGCCATTGGCGGCTCTTCATTAAAATAATCCTTTAGTCCACTATGGCTGCTGCATCTGCCCCATCCATGTTGCATCCTGTCTGGTCCTGTAGACAGGTCACATCTGCAGTGAGTCTAGTGCGTCTCCAGAGTGATAAGACGTGGACTTGATCATTTATAGACTCTGACGCAAGATCCAGGCAACGTAGTCCCCTGTCGCACATTTCTTTAATCCAGTAGACAAGGGAGTCTACGTAAATCAAAGAGTTCAAATATTTATACGCACAGGACGCATCTGAATCTATGAATCAAAATCAAACAAGTTAGACAGTCTTAACCATCCCGTATTAGATATAGTATACATAACTTGGTTGGAATAAATTCAACTTAAGGAGATTAGTCATCATTCAACTTATTTCTGAAAGACATCCATCCAACACCGAAACTTAAATATCTGATTATATGAGATGTATGATTACAACATATCCGTTGTTGGATTATAAATATCTTGAATTAGTAAATTAGATTTAACAAAGACAGCTGATCAATCAAATTGTCACACTCCAAATGAATTGAGAGAGAGAGAGAGAGAGAGAGAGAGAGAGAAAGAGATAGACCAAAGCCAAATTGCTAAAAATTATTACAGATCAATTAATTGTATTTGGTTTTTAAAGTGCAAGTAAAACCTATATCAGATTTGCAAAATCCTGTATATATCATTAAACATTGACCGGTTGCAATCAGAAGTATAACCCTTGGTTGATGGCCATTGGAAATTGAATCATTAATGACGAACTCAAATATCCATGATCCATATAAAATTGTTTGATTGTTGCCTTGTGTCCATTAAACTTTTTTATCTAACCAATTCGCATGCATAGAAGTTTGAATGGGTAATTGATTTCTTTTTTCTTTTTGTACGTGAAAATCCCATGAAAACATATAAGTAATGAGTTATACATTAACACACAAAATCTAAGTCATTAGATCTCCGTCAAATATTTAATGTATTATGAAATAAATCCAGTGAAAGAGATTTTAGACCAAGACTTTGATAATGTATTATGTGTAAATAACATGTATATGAAATAATATTTAGATGACAGATGTATTTAAATAACACTTAATCTTATTTTTGTTTTAAAATATTTTTTTCCTTCTAAACTAATCTAAATTGGATCAAATACACTAAATCAACAAGTTCAATGTGTCCAACTAAGAAAGGCGAAAGCCTCTTATTGTTCCTAGTGCCGATGATTGGCATCCCTCTATTTCTTCTTCTATTTTCTACTCTACGGCACAACTCATTTTGTTTTGCAAAAGCAGAATCTACAAGAACAAAACTGGAAGACGTGGAAGACAGTGAAACAGCAGCTGTGCTGTAGAGCAGAAAATAGAGGAAGAAGTAGAGGGTTGTTCAATATCGATACCAATAGCAATTGGAGGGTTTTACCTCTCTTGGTCGAACACACTAATTGGCTGGTTCAATATGTTTGATATGTTCAGATTGGTTCAGATGATAAAAGTATTATTTTGAAGTAAAAATGAAAGAAAAGTGTTATTTGAATATAAGTGAAGAGATGTTAAATCATAATTTAAAACTATTCTATTCCACGTAACTTTTTTTTCCAATAAAGAACTTCTAAATTAATTAACTCCATAATGTTCTACTTACAATGGTCAAATCACATCATATCGATATTTTATTTAGATATGATTTAGTTTTTTGAACTCAATAAACTAAATCATATGTATTTTACTTAATTACCTGCTAAATACTCATTTATATTTACAAAAGTTATGAATAAATTTGATTAATCAGAACACTGAACATTTCGAAGTTATGATTTTACTCTTAAATTTCATTATTTCTTCAACTAAACTTCCCTCTTAAAGCATTCATAAAATTTGATTGGGTTTCCCATCCATAGCAGCAACATTTTATTTGTGCATATTGTGGGACGGAAATTTTATTCGTTGCAATCTCCCTTCAATGGTCTTTTTGACTGGGATTCACATGGAATATGGGAAGTGATTAATTAAATTTGGGAAAGTCATACAAGTAATATAGAAGTCAAAAACAAGCTAGCCAGGTCACGAGGGATGATTGGTTTCTCAAAAAATTAAATAATTTTGGATTAATGTCGCTGAAATTTTGGGTATTCTTATAATTTTAGGGATTTAATTTCAAGATATAATTAACAGTTTTAAAAAGTTCTAAATTATGAATTTTAGAAGGCTCAATCAAGACGTTTTTTAAAATTTTAAATAATTCTTTTTAATTTTAAAATTGAATTTCTTTTCCTCCAAAGCATTAAAAAACTTGTTAAAACTTTTTTTCTTTTATTTAAAAAATTACAAAAATTTAAAATATTGCAAACCAAATGCGGTTATTTCAGCAAAAAATAATTGAGAATTTCTCTAAGTTGATTTAGAAGGATTCTATTTAAAGGGTAACCTGCGATGTGGGATCTTTGTGCAACTCTCAAATTTCTACTCAGATAAAAATGAATCTAGTGGGCAAGTTGGAGGGTGAAGTAGAGATTCAATCTCGTGCAGACAAGTTTTTCCAAGTATTCCCAACATTTGCTCCCATAGGGTTTCAGTCATTAACGTACACCATGGACATGGGGAGACCACGGGCTCTGTCAAGCAATGGGCTATTGTCATCGGTCAGCAAAATTCTTACTCTACTTCAAGGCCTTATACATTCACCAAAATTCTTACTCTACTACAAGGCCTTATACATTCACTGGCTAATATTAGATGCACATTCATTAAGACAGCACTAACTTTAACAATTTGATGAGTTGAGAACTCAGAAGATTGGGTGGTAGCTCTACACATTTAACAATTGGTGCGGGTGCTACTTTCTAGTTATAACACTCAACATCAACTTCACCCATTTTTGAAAGTTGGAAATACTCATTTCTTCCCAGATTCAAAGCCTTTCTACTTGTGAATTAAAATAATAAAATATAGATTATCTATATTTTTTTATGAATGATCTTTTTGTCTAAGTTTTTTATGTGATAAATCATTTTCTTAATTGATGCTGTTTTTTAATGGGATATTTTTAGGATAAAATTAAATTAGAAATTTTGATGAATTTGGGTTAGAAAATGGACAAATTAAGAAAAAAGAGAAATGAAAATACTCCTAAACTACACTTATTTTTGGGTCAGTTAACTGTAGGAATATATTAATTTATACACCAAATTTTCCATTTAGTGATGAATTATATTTGAATTTTCCTGTGAAACAAACTAGACGACAATGCTCAGTCCTTGAAGGAGACAATTGAAGCCATAGATGACTAAAACAAGACGGTGATCTTCAATGCATTTTAAGGAGACATAACGAAGTGCTACAAAAGCTACAAAACTGTTCTTCAAGTCGTTAAAAAGGGTAAGTGGACCTTGGTAAATTGGACTGCGGATTACGAGGAAGTTGACGAGAATACCCCTCCTCCTACTAAGTATATGGACTCTGCAATTTGTCTAAGGAGATTGATGCGAACCTCCTCAAGAATAAAAATTCAAAAAAAAAAAAAAAAAAACTTCTTTGTATGTATTATCTTAAAAATCATGGAGGTCGTGCAGGGAAAATTGTGAGTCATGGATGGCTTGTGTGCCCAGTAATAATATGTTAAAAGTCTCCCTTGCTTTAATTGCAGTGATGAAGATAAATTGTGGGAATGTAAAATGTTGTGTAAGTTCTTAAAAATATAATATAATAAAAAGTAAATTATTATTTAAAATGTTTCCACAAATTTTCTCTCCATCTGTTATACCTTCATGTGAGAAGTGATTATATATTTTTTAGTGAAATTCAAGAAAAATGAATGATCAGTGTATTATTATATAATTTATTAGTGTTATTATGCTATATATTTTCAAAATAAAATATATAAAAGTATATGTGATATGCCTTTCCACGTTAATTTTTAAGTGTGATATCATGTAATATATAAAATTATTAAAAGTTACTACTAAATAACTTAAATTTAAAGATTTTATTCCAGTAGTTTATGTTAAATAAGTTGTCGTGGTTAGTAACTATTTGATCATTTGTGGTAGTATCAGATCAAACGATAATTTAATCAGATCTGTTTCTATTATATTATTCTGTTTTACTTTAGTTTCTAAGTTTTTTAGTATAACATTAATATAATATATATTATTCTTAAAAGTAAATACTAAATAATTTGAGTTTAAGTATTTGATACTAATAATTAAAATTTAATAAATTGTTAAAATTAATCACTCTGGGACATTACATAATATCAATATAGCTGTTACACGATCGAACTTATACATAAAAGGCGAAGTTTGTGGTTTTATTCTGAGTGTAGGACAGGATCATCCATGAGAATTATATACCCAAAAGATCACTTATGGTGTCACGACCCGGTAATCAGATCCGTGGCCGATGCTAAGATCATAATAAATTCCAACCTTGCAAACTTAAGAGAAATACAGAATTTAACTGAGCTGATAATCTGATATAAAAAAAAAATTAATCCAAACCATACTAACTGATTTGTTAGCATAAAATATAGAAAAAAATATATTTGTAGTCAAATGGAGTATACTAAAATCCCAAGAGCACAAAGTTTGATAGAAAATTGAAAAACTAACTCTAAAAAATCTAAACAAAAATAGTTGATAATATAGACTTCTCTCAGATAATAGGATCCATCGGAGCAGCGAATTCAAATTTAGAAAAAAGTAAGGGTGAGTTTGTAAACCTAGTGAATAATAACATGCATTTATGAAAATAAAAGACATATATACAAATATAACATGTAATTTACTGAAAACAGATTTTTCACAATTTTCCATAATTCTAGAGATTTCGAAATCCAGAATGTCACATATATCAGAAATCATAACGGCGACTCACAGTTTACTGAATAATGAAACGGCGACACACAGTTTGCCAGATAATAGAACTTAACACACAGTCTGTTGGATAACAAAACGATAATGCTCAGCTTACTGGATAATAAAATAGCAACACTCTCAATTTGCCAGTATATAGATATGCAAGTTAAGGTACCTAGGTTGACGCTTACTATCATTAGTTGTAGTATTCTAAAATTCGAAACTTCCTCAAAATTTTTTTTCCAGAAATAACAGAACAATTTAATAGAATCTTTCCATTTACAAATATAAATTGAATCAAATGTAAGTAATAGGTAGTTCTCCAAAACAATTCTAAAAATTACATGAATATCCCTTGTTATACATTTTAACAGAATTTCATCAGATTTTTAGAAAAACAGATATATCATATAAAACCAGATTTATCACAGATATGGAAAAAATAGTAGATACTTATAAATACACATTATTACTTACAAAACGATGAAAAATTGAGAAATGCAATCTCCACCAACATGAGCTCAAAAGAACTATACGAGCAATCTAAATCACATAATAATAAAATATCTCAATTATGCTTCTAATATGTTCAATAATTAAATAAATGAAAATTTCCTAAATAAGGAATTGAATAAAGTTCTGAATTTTCACACCTGAACCTACACTAAGGCCACAAAAGTCTCGAACTGGCCAAATAAACCACAAACCAAGTACCAAATTCATGAATCAATCTCGTAAAATATAAAAAAGTAATTTATTTAAATCCAAAATTATTATTTAATGTGCTAAACCAGTCTTGAATCGACCATTAGAGGGTTGAACTGGCCATGAACTAACTATTAGGAGGTTAAATTGGCCATGAACCAGTTTTTAAATCACTAAACTGGCCATTTATCAATCTCTACCATACTAAACTGACCTTGAATCGATTTGAGAAACACTGAACCAGCTATAAAAGTCACTGAACTAGCCCTTTATATGCTGAATCGATTGATTTTATGCACAAAATGCTCTAAACCGGGCCTAAAATAGTCGTATTATCACTAAACTAGAATTGAACCAATTAGCTTAACTGTTTATCTGATTTTTTTTACCCTGAACCGGAAATGAACCAGCCATAATCTCCTGAACCAGCTGGTTCTCTATCTATTCCTTCATTTTTCTTATTTTTCCTTTATTATATTATTTTTGTTTTAATTTCTAGGCCTAGATTTTGGGTTTTCACCCAACCCAACAAAAACCATGAAAAACAATGGGGTTGGCCTGCACTGCTTTTAAACCCTTAACCCATCGTCCATTTAGTTATTCAAGCCCAATTGACCTAGCCTAGTGCTGATTTGGCCCAAAACCAAATTGCTCAGCCCAATTCAAATAAATTTCAAACCAGGCTCCCTTGACCCAGATCAGCATAGACTTGTGTTATCACTCAGGTTTGCTTCAAAACCCAAATGCAAAAATTTCAAAAGTCAAGTTAATGTTTGCAGAATTACTTGGTGAATTCTTCTATGGACTGACTCACTCCTGGCCGATGACCACTTCATGACTGGCTTTGTGTGTCGATTCAATCGATGAGAGGAGAAATTGATAGTTTGCAGGTTGTATTTTCTGTGTTTGCTAGAGAAAAGTCTTGCTTGAAAATTTTTGATTGGGGATGGAATTTGCTCAAATTGCCTAAAGGGTTTGATTCAACTGGCTCCTTTAGTACATATACAAAATTGATGGACCAATCAAGCAATCTAATCGCTGTAATCAATCTAGATTGTGTGATCAATTTCGTAGAAGGAAGGAGATCGGGTTCCAGAATCTAATTTTCTAGAGTTTGAAGTCTAGTCCCTAAATGTCTATAACTATTCTATTCGGCCCCTTAAGGCTTTTATTAATTCAATTAGTTCCTTGTTGTTTTAATTCGACCCTTAACTCCTTGTTTCTTTCATTTGGGTCCTTTTAAGTTTCTTAACTTTTAATAACACCCCAAAATTTTGGAGTATTACAAATGGTTTGACACGTATTAAGTAAAATAATTGACAATATTTATGGGGATTACATAGCTGCCCTTGTAAGTTTTAATTTTTTATTTACATCATAGATTAAGCATATCTGTCAACAAGTGTTCATCTAACGTTATTTGGATAAATTACATTTTATCCAGTCATTCTACTCCAACTCGATTTTTGCCCCATAAATACAATTGAAACATGTTAGTCCCAAGAGGTTTCGGTAAATTTAAAAATGTATCGTGGCTTCACCAAACCCCTCATCATTAGGTTACTAGCATATGTGTAATCTTTTATAATTTTATAATTTATTGTTATCTTTTGGTTTTCTTTCCTTTTTCTAACTTAATTTGTAATTTTACAAATATGTAGAAGCTTTTAAGATGACAGATGCAACACGATAAAAATGCTTGGCAAGAATTTAAAGGTGTTTTGTGGGTGTAAAAGCACTTCTCGGACTTAGAAGTTTCCCTGTGAAAAATTAACTGGGTAACTTCTAAATTACTTTATACAGTTACTTCCAGATTTATAATTATCCAAACTTTTAACAAATTCTCAACTTAACCCTTCACAGACTACCTAACATATATTTCATTCGAAAGCAAAGGAAACTTGGTTAAATGAACAACCCGGAATTAATTACAAATTCAGAAAAGGGAGACACAAAGGACTCCTCGTTAGAGAAGACAAATCCCACCCACGGAAGATAATTAAAACTCGAATTACACAAAAGCGACAATAATATTCTAAAGGCTTATTTCTGTAAAAAAATAAAATAATATATATATATATATATACACACACACACACATATATAAAGGCTTATCGCAGCAAATATTCTTTATTTTGTCCAAACTTGTTAACAAACTCATTCTACAATGTCCTTTTGGCTGAAAACCAAAAGTATTTTATGGAAACATATAATTCTTTTCTTTTTTTTTATGCAACATGTAATTATTGTTTGTTTCCTTAGGTTACAATATTTTCCTCAATTATTATTGTGAATGCTACAACTAAACTTTATTATTTAAAATAAGGTAAAAATCATTATACACCTTTGATCTTTGTTCTTTGACCTATTTACCCTCTTGAACTATATAATATACCATTTATTTCCCTTGTACATTAATACTGTTAATTTACCATTAAACCCATTAAATTAAATTAAAAAACAAAAAAAAGACTTAATGAGATTTTGAATATTTAATAATCAATTATTAAAAAATTTTGACATTTTTTTGATGTTGGTAATTTATATTTTTTTTGTCATGGTTGCAAAAAATTTTTATTGAGAAACTTAGTCAACTCGGTTATAAAAAATTATATCCTAGTTGTAACATTTATTATTATCTATATGTCACAAAATATTAGTTTTTTACGCTATTATATAGCAAATAAAAAATATAAATATTTTATATTTCAAAGTACGATACTTAAATAATTTCTACTAGATTCAAATTGTTTATTGATTATTTAACTAGGTTGTGCTAACATTCTAAATTAATTTTACAAAATTTGACTATGTTTTATTTTAATATTTAAAATTAAATATTTTGAATAATATTTATTATCAATTATAATATATTGATCTAAATTTTTAAAATTTTAATAATTAACTGTTATAATAGTAATATTGTAAAAAAAATTAACATTTAAAATTTGAGAATACATGAGATAAATATATTGAGAGGTTAATAGTATTAGTGTTTAGAAAGCTAATTAGTATATTATATTATTTAGAGGTTAAATAAGATAGGAAAAGAATTTTAAAGCGACACTGTTCTTTCATGTAATCCATACTTAATTACCACTAATTATAGTTGGTTGTTTTTTAATTATAAAACAAACCTAAATTGACAAAATTTTTCTAATCATGTCCTGTGGATTTGGTAATCGAAAGCTTAATTTATTTTTATTTTTTAGGAAAACCAACAAAAGTGGGTGAAAAGTATTGATAGACTAATTAATTAATGGGCATTTTAAAATGAAAAGAAATCCCACCTCAGATTTGCAAAATCTTTAGTCAATCAAGTTGATGACAATTTGCGGCAAGGGGTACAATCACGGACGTGACATTGAAAATTTACATCTAGCTTGGATAATTTTAACTTTTAAAGTTTTTGTTGCCTTTTTAAAAAATTAAACTATATTTTTATTTTAAATTTATTTAAATAGTATTTAATTCTATTTTTATTATAAAAAATTTCATTTTTTACTCAAATTGATTAGTAAAAATTTCTATTCAGCTGTAATGTAACTTATAGAAATAAAATAAATTCTTATAGTACAAAATTAAGTTGTTTATTTTGATAAAAAAATATGAACACATGTCAGGAAATTCATTAAATAAAGGACTTTTTTTTTCCCATTATATTAGCTTTTGGTATTCAATACAAACATGTATGAAAAATAAAGTTTTATTTTGCCATCTAATTCTTTCAAAAAAATTTATGACTTCAATTTTTCAATGTAAAAAAAATTTTAAAAAATTATAATTTCTAAACTTTTAACTAAGATGCCATTTTAATATCTTAATCATTTTTCTTTTTTTATTAAAAAGTACCCGAATACAAAAGTTAAAAATCCTATGCCACCAGACAAATTATTACAATCATTGATCAAGTTGCATTTTTCAAATGCTTCCATATAATATTAGTGCATGACGTTGAATTAACAATTATAGACTTTGTCTTGACACGAGTAGAGGATTAATTTATAGGGTAAATAGCACCCAAAATTTAAATTTTAACACTATACCTTTTAAAAATACATAAAAGAGACTTTATATCTTATAAATATTAAATTTATAATATTCATCCCTTAATTAATATTTAAGTGAAATATTTATTAAAAAATTTATTTTTAAATAATATAAATATCATTTCAAGTATAAATATTGATTGATTTTCTTCTATTTCAACATTTACAGTCATTACTTATATTTAAAAAGATATTTATATACTTTAAAAGTAAAATTTTTGCTGAATATTTTAAAATAACAAAATTTAAATAAATCAAAGTTGTAGAAGAATTAATAATTTATTTTGCAGTATGAGATTTTATTCTTATTATTAAAATCATAATTTTAAAATTTAATATAAATTTTACAACTCTTTTATTGTAGAAATTATGTTTTTTAAAATTTAATATAAATTTCATAACTCTTTAAAATATTCATAAAAAATTTTACTTTTAAAGGGCATAAATATATTTTTAAGTATAAATAAAGATTATAAATGTTGAAATGAGAGAAAATCAAACAATATTTATATCTAAAATGATATTTATATTTTTTAAAAATTAAATTTTTAATAAATATTTTACTTAAATATTGATTAGGAGTAAGTGCTATAAATTTAATATTTATGAAGAGAATATCTCTTTTATGTGTTTTTTGGGATATAGTGTTAAAATTTAAATTTTTTAAAGGGTAAAGTGTTATTTGTCTTAATTTATAAACACATTAATGAATATTTAATGCATAAAATAGGAATCCCAAATCAAGGGCCAGCTTTAATATAAAGTAAAATAACCTTTACTTTAGACCCAAAATTTTAAGTCTTATAATATTTTTATTGCTATAAGAAATGATTTAAATAATTACAAAAAAAATTTAAAAAAATTCGTAATAATCAAGAATCCTTTATGTGTTACCAATATTGATTAGTCAATTAAAAGCTATATTACTTTCTCATAACTTCTAAATTTTCTCATATTTAATTCAATATTAGAATTTCCTGTTTCCAAAATAATTATTTTTTAAATTTTAATATTCACTTAATTTAAAAGTTATATTTTCTCCTTAATTATTTCTCCAAACTCCCACAAAATATTTTAGCTACTTCATTAAATTCTTCTTAATCTCTTCTTTTTCCCATGTTAATATTTTTTTTCTATAAAATTAAGTGTTACAGTTTTACTCTTATCAATTTAACTCTTTTTCTACACTGAATAATACTCCAAATCTCCAGCTTAACATCGTTAATCGAGACAATAATATTATAAGATATTGAGTATAAAAAACTAATTAGCAATTTTACATCCTAAAAAGCTGAAAAAATTTAAATAAGAATTTATATTTATTTTACTAGAAAAATAAAAGGTCACAGGTTGATGATTATCATTAAGTCACCAAAATTATTGAGCCCCCAGACTAAAGTCAATGGAGCTAAGCAATTATTTGAGGGTTCTACATTCTTCTTTTTGGACGGTAATGGTAAAATTCTTTAATAAAAAAACCAAAAAATGGCTTAAACAAAGAAAATATATGATTAGTTAATAAGTTTTTCATTAATTTATCCAAAATAGCGTGGGTTGTATGCCAAAAATAAATTAGAATTTATTTGTATGATGATACAGCTGAGAAGGCTTCTATATAAAGGGTAGGCATGGTGGAATTTTAGTTATACTCTGGTTATTGTCTCCCTTGAAATCCCTGGCTACTGATAATCGCTGGCTTTTCTAATTGTTCTTGGTATAAAATGAGTCAATTACGTAAGTCGGAGCATGAAGTGGAGATTGAATCTTCCGCTCACGAGTTCTTCCACGTATTCAGAAGCAAGGCACATAATATTCCTAACGTCTGCCCGCAAAAGGTTTCTGCCATTGATGTTCATGCAGGCGACTGGGAGACTCAGGGCTCCATCAAGCAGTGGAGTTATGTCGTCGGTAAGAAACCCTCTTAACAAAATTGGAGGAGGGGCGTGTATATTTCAAAGTTTCTTTTCTTTCTTTATTTCTATATTCATGGATTATTCATTTTTCTCTCTAAAGGGGCTCAATTATATTTTATAAATAAGCTGAATCTTTGTAAAAAAAATTATTAATTCAAAATAGAGATGTAATATCTCATTTTTATATCGATTTTTGCTAATAATATCATATAATATATAAGTGATTAGAGATTACTATTAAACAACTAGAACTTCCGTACTTATACCTAGTGATTCAGGTTTAACAAATTATTAGAATTAGTAATTCTTGTATTATTACAAATAATATTTAAGAATTAGTAACTCTTGTATTATTACAAATAATATCTAAGCAAAATAATCTTTGTAAACTATATAACTCAACAATTTTGAGCCGTGAAAAGAGGCATGTTAATTTCTGGGGGTAGAAAATGGAAACAACCTAAACCTAACATTTTGTTATTATTTATTTATTTTTATGTCAGGAAAGGAGACTTATACCTGAATATTGAACTTGGATATGCAAGATCCTACAAAATTCTCACTTTCAATTTTGTATATGGAAAAAGGTCTTCCTTCACTGACTCGAGGGAATTAGACCAACCACCATCATTTAATATGCTATATCTTTTTAGTGGATTATGATTCCTTTCAACTATGACAAAAACTATGAAGATCCAATACCTCTTATCACACTCCTAAATTTTAATTTTCATGCATTAATATAGATAAAATATGATAAATATTTTAGAAAAAGGTAAACACGAGAAAAAAAATTAAATTTGTACGGTCCTTACCACAAATATATTATAGCCAGGCAAAAATGTCCTATCTAGCTAGTTCAATTGACTGAACCAATTATTGACAAGAGATGCTGAAAAGTTCTCTTGTGAAATCCAACGTGCATGCGAACTGCCATGAGTTGGGTTGTTCAAATCATTGAACCATTCATGGACCGGTCGGTTGAGCTTGCAAGCCCAAGGGCTCGAACTTGGAATCAAAACTTGATTAAAAAAATAAAAATTGACCAGTCCATCTCAACTATAGAATAGACTTCCTCGTTTAAAAAAATAAATGTAATAAATTTAAAGTAAGTATAAAAGGTATAATCCATATATATTTTATTTCTCTTACTACTTATTCTATTTTATGTTATATATATAAAAAATGATTTTCTGATAAAATAACTCTTTGACTAGTTAAATATGATATTCAGTCTTATATTAATTTATAAAAATAATATGATATAATATATAAAAAAAATAAAAATTATTATTAAAAAATTTGAATTTAAACATTTTAAAACAGTGATTTTAGTGTAACATATTTCAAAAGTTAGTAATTCATAGGTCATTATATTTAACATGTAAGTTATTTTTGTTAATTATAGACAATTATACATTACATTACAATTTATGCATATTAAATTGAAATATTTGTGAAATAAACACTAGATGGGAAGTCGGAGACTTCCAGGGAAACGGTTGAGGCCATAGATGACGAAAACAAGTCGATTACCTTCAACGTTTTGGATGGCGATATGTTGCAGAACTACAAGTCCCTCAAAGCTTTCCTTCAAGTTACCGGAAAGGAGGACAAGGGAGCCTTAGTGAAGTGGACTATTGAATATGAGAAGACAAATGAGAATGCCCCTGATCCAGACAAATACATGGACCTTGTAGTTAGTATGACCAAGGACATCGACCAGCACCTTCTCAAGGCATAAACTAGGGGACAACTATGGTGTTACCCACAAATCCCCACGTGTTGCAAAAGCTTCAGTATGGCGTTTTGACAGGACCTAAGGAAATAAATACATCTGGTAGAAAACGTGAGTCCTTTTATGTTAATTGCGATCTGCATGTATAATAGTGAGTGCTTGTTAAATATTAATGCTCTGTAATATATACGCATCTATGAAGGAGAAGGTTTATGAGTTTGTCATGATTGTACATTGTAATATAACCATGTTGGAACTGCAAGTTTTTAAATCGGTTCTTGACTCAATTTAATTAATATTTAATTAAAAATTTTCAGGTATGGAGACAGATGATAGTATTCAACTGGTCTTATACTTGATATATTATATTATATATATTTATATATTCAAAAAAGATATTAATACTTAAAATTTTACCCATACCACTCATTACTAAAACCCTAACCTCCTTACCCTTTGCTTGCTATCTCTTCTCTTTCGATTTCTCAGCCTCCCTGGGCTTCGATTCTGTCTCTCTGTCTAACTTCCATTTGAGTTAGCAGACCCAGTCCTCCTCCAGCCTCTTTCCTCTTCCTCTCATTTGCTCGATAAATCTCACTCGGGTTAGTCTACAATCATTCAGTTAGAAAAGAGGTCCCCAACACAAGATCCAAAACTCTAAGCAAAACAAGTCGAGTCCCAGTGCTTGCTTTTGTCTTATTATCCTTGATCCGCTTCCAGAGATCACATCCCTGTTAATTAGATAGATTTTTGTGCATCTTCTTTTCATAAAAATAATGAATTGTATTTAAATAGGCTTCTGGGTACAGGGACAGATATAATATGATACAATAGAAAAAAAATAGAGATCAAAATTAATATTCAACTGAATAATGGAACGAATTTCTTAAACAAAGACAGAGATGGGTATATTGATATATGTTCCATACTCGTCGTCAATGTTTTAAAAACCGGACTGGTGAAAGAATTGATGGCCTTACTAGTTACAGGTCGAATCACTAGTTCAACCGGTATGACATCATAAATATATTTAATCTAAATATATATTTATATGTTATTATAAATAATGTAAAAAATAAAAAATAAGAATAAAAAAATTTAAAATTTAATAATTTGTTAAATTTAATTTTTATTTTTACATTTATTTTTTAAAATAATCAAATATTTTATGCATTTCTCAACTCTTTTCTAGCATTTTTTTGTCTAAAATATAATTGCTATTTTTGAGAGAAAGAGAGAGAGGGGGGGGGGAGAGACCTTGAATTTTTTTTATCAACTATTTTATTTATTAATTAGTCGGCTCTTTTATATGTCAAATAAATTGACTTGTGAGTTTTATACTTTTTTTTTATAGGAAAAACTAAACATTCAACCAGGGGTTTATTTGGCAATGAAAATATTTTTGTGTGCTTTTAAAGATTTTGTAAAAAAAATTAAAATATAGTTGATAAATTATTTACAAATTTAAAAAATTTTAATTTATGGGAAGAAAACCTATTTTTTTAAAAAGAAAAAATCATCGTTCTCATTATCTTCATTACAGACAAGGTTTTTTTTTTATTTTTACTGTCCTTAAAAAATAATTTTTAAATTTAAAAATATAATTTAGAATCATAAACGTTATTGAAAGTAACTTTAAATTTGCAAACGACTTCTCCAAAATTCCCGCCATGCCTTTCCGAAAAGAAAAGATAAATAAAATGAAAGAAAGAACATTCAATTCTAGATCATGGGCCATGGAGCAAGTGAATTCTAGATCCCGTCCATGGGTCTTCACTTAAAAACGAGAGAGAGAGAGAGAGAACCGGTTGAACCGGTTTTTCTGGTTTTTGCATAGTTCTCACCAGTTCAAAGTGCAACTGGTTTTTTTCATCCAACCGGACCAGAGAGCCTGCCGGTTCTCGGTTGAACCAATTGAATCGGTCAGTCTAGTCCGGTTTTTAAAACATTGCTCGTCATATTACAAATCCCAGAAATACTTTGTTAATAAAGAACCAAAAATTAATTACAAATTAAAAAAAGGTAAATGCAAAGAATTCCTCTTTAGACAACCAAATTCCACCCACAAAATATAATACGAATTTCAATTACACGAAAGTAACAGTAACATTCTAAAGGCTCATCTCAGCAAATATGCCTTATTTTGTCCATAAACTTGTTAATAAACTCATTCTTCCCTGTCCTTTCTACCGAAATACGTTCATTTACAAGAAGCCGTTCCAATATTATTTTATGGAAACATATAATTCTCTTTTTTTTCCTTCATCCAACATGTAATCGTTGTTTGTTTCCTTCATTTACAATATTTTATCTCATCCATTATTGTGAATAATACAACTAAACTTTATTATATAAAATAATCCATGCTTAATTAGCACTAATTATAGTTGGTTATTAATGGCCATTTTAAAATGAAAAGAAATCCGAACACTAATTTGCAAAATCTTTAGTCACTCAATTTGATGACATGTTGCGTTAAGGAGTGACATCACAGACGTGGCATTAAAAATTGGTGAGACGGCTTATTAAAAATATTGACAGACGACTTTTTTGAATATTAATGACAGGAGAATTTAAAACAAATTCTTTTTGTCCAACTGTTGGTTTTTATAAATACATTTTCCCACCTAAATATGAGTTTTCTGAAACTTCTTTGGTATGCAAATATTATTCTAATACGCAAAGGTTTAATATTTACTGTTTGATGAATGCTCATTATCGTTTGCCATTGATCTTTACTTCGATGTAGTTTCTTCTTGTTTGGCATTGATTTTTGCTTCGACATAGATTATTCTCATGCACAAAGAGGTCAACGTCTGTCATTTGCTTCGATGTTGAGTAAATAACAGTCTATATTGTAAAACAACAAACGGTTGGACATAACATTATAACAAAGGGTTCGACATTAGTGTTTGTTCTATCATTTTCCCTCTTGCCGATGCAAAAGACAATTGCTTTCGATTTTGTCTTCGAGTTTGTATCATGTATTTATATATGTGTGTATTATATATATATATATGTATTTATATATGTGTGTATTATATATATATATTCGAGTTTATTGCCCATTTTTTACTTCTCATCGTCTCCTATTCTTGTTGAGCAATTAATGAATGTCTGTATCAGACTAACAAGCAATCTATAAATTTACAAGTATGATTCTATAAATTTACAAGTGTAAATTTGTCATGACCTGAAATTGCATACATGACCAGCATAAGGGTGAGGATGAATTCCAAGCTTGTAAGCCAAACAAAAAGTACGGAATTCAACTGAACTAAAAATCTAATATAAACTAAAATGTAAACCAAGCCATAATAATTGAATTTTCAATGTAAAACACATAAAATTTGTTTATATTCAAATGGAGTATACTAAAATCCCATGAATACAAAGTCTAAAACAAACTGAATAACTCTGAAAATAAAATCCAGACAGAAACAGCTGCCGATACAAATTCCTCTCAGATAACAGGATCCGTCGAACCAACATATTCAAAATCTAGAAAAAATAAGAGCGAGTCTACATACTGGTATAACATGTAATTTATTGAAAAAAAGAATTTTAAACCAAAACATTTTCATAATTTAGGGAGCTCGTATCTAGAACATAACATATATCGAAAAATAAAATGGCGATGCATAGTTAGCCGGTAAACAGGATGACAACATATCAGTCTGTCCAGATAATAGAGTATGGCAACATATCAGTCTACTCGGATAACAAGATGGTAATATATCAGTTTGCCCGAATAATAGGACGGCAACATATCAGTCATGCCAGATAACAGAACAGCAACATATCAGCCATACCAATAAACAAAAATTTGAAAATCTAGCACCATCACCCCTACTAGATGGGGACCTGCATAGGGTGCAGATCAGTCTAATGATGATAGATAGAAACCAGAAGGGCTAACACCATCACCCTTGCTAGATGGGGACCGTACAGGGTGCAAATCAGCCTAATGCATATTACTGTTAGTTGTAGTGCTATAAAATTCGAAACTCTCTCAAAATATTATTTTTTAGAAAATATCATAATAGTTAAACAAAATCTTTCCATTTACTGATATAAACTGAATCAAATGTAAATAACAAATAGGTTTCCAAAACAAATTTAGAAATTACATGCATGTCCCTTGTTATACACTTTAACAGAAATTAAATCAAAATTTTCAAAAAGAATAGATATATAATATAAAACCAGGTTTATTACATATATGAAAAATAGATAAGCTCAAAAATACACATTATTACTCATTAAATGATGGAAATCGATAAGTCCAAGTATCTAGCAACACGGCTCAACAAGTATCATATGGATAATCTTGAATTACTCCAATGGCCGTAATCGACGAGACCCAGTGATTGGTAACAGCCGAACAATAGTTGTCAAGTGGCTGAGGGAAGGAGGAAATCTAGGAATTTCTTGCGTCGTGCACTTGTAATGTTATGAAAGAGATTCTTGCTTCAAATTGATAATTTTAGCCAATATTTTCTCAAATAATTTTAGGGTTTTGCTTCCTTTACAGTTGCACATAGAGACTCAAAGATTTCAAATCAAATCTACTTTGATTCAGTCGAATTTTTGATTGACCCGGTTACGGGACCCGCCTGGATATACAAAATCTGAAATTTCCTGTTTTATTTCAAATTAGCCCTCGGCCTTTTGATTTTGTTGGATTTAATCCCTCATCCCCTAACTCTATTCAATTTAGTCCCCTTTTTTTTATAAATATCCCAAAAATTTTGGAGGATTACAAAATTTGTAAATTTTCAAACATATATCTATAAAATTGTAAGTATAGATCTGTATATTTATAAGTTTATATGTATAAAATTACAAGTATGAATCTCTAAATTTACAAGCATATACTTATAAAATTATAAGTATATATAGATCTAAAAATTTAAAAGCATGTATTTATAAAATTATAAATATAAATTAATAAATTTACAAGTATAGAATGTAAAATTATTAGCACGGATCATCTTTTAAAGTAAACAATTTTTCCTAAAGTGCAAACAATTTTTTATATTTTAAGAGATTATAAGGTGGTTAAAAATATTTGAAAATTTGGTGAATAATAGAAATAGCCATTGGGTCCATGGTCTATGAATTTCTGCACCAGACAAATAACTATCATGTCGCATTTGAAAATGCGTGCATATAATATTAGTGCATGATGTTGAATTAACGAAAGCTAGGATCTATACTTTTACTAATAATTCAAAGTTTCTTCTCTCTTTGTTTCATCATATGCATGGATTATTCACTTTTTTCTTGAAGGGGCTAAATTATATTTTACTAATAAGCTGAATTTTTGTAAAAAAGAAAATCATTGATCAAAAATGATTTTGAAATGCTCGTGAAATTAACAACAGAGGGAAGTCAGAGATTGCCAGGGAGACAATTGAGGCCATAGATGACGAAAACAAGTCGATGACCATCAACATAATGGAAGGAGATATGTTGCAGAGTTACAAGACCCTGGAACCTTTTCTTCAAGTCACTGAAAAGTGGGCTACTCAATATGAGTAAATAGACAAGAATGCCCCCGACCAGTGTGGCATAGTGACGGGATCCAAGGAATATATATATATATATATATATAGAAGAATTGCAATGTGCGCGGATAATAGTGAATGCTTGCTAAATATTAATGCTCTGTAATATATATATATATATGTGTGTGTGTGTGTGTGTGTGTGTGTGTGTGTGTTTGTGTGTGTGAAGGTGATGGTTTATGAGTTTATTATGATTGTATCTTATAATATAAACATGTTGGAATTGCAAATTCTTAAATCAATTCTTTGATCAATTTAATTAATGTTGCATTCAATTATAATAATCTTCGGTGAACATGTTCCAAGATATAGGCAAACTATTGCACTTAAGAGTGAAGTCATGCTTTGTTAACTGGGGGAATTAGTTCTTTCCTCTTTTGGGTTTGTAAACCTTCCTAATTATCTCTTGTAGAACAAGCGGCAAAATATTTTTTGGGCCCTATAATTTGTGAAATTTTGGATTGTTGCATGTCCGCATGCAAGCAAGATATTTTTGGGCCCTATAATTTACTAGTGTATTTTTGGGCCAAGTTTCATAATTATTTTAAGTCCGTGAGCTTTTAGGGTTTGGTATTAATAGAATAGTGTCTAACTAGCCAATTTAATTGGTGTAATTAAATATTCTTGATTATTTTTATTCAATATATATATAATTATTTCATTTAATGGTCATCTTTATTGAATGTGCAAATTTTACATTGAGTTGAAACATTTACACTATACATAATTACGAGACATGGTCACGCATTTACATGGTGATTGTGAAATAAGTTTTTATGATTTTAATCTTAAATGTTTCATGTCGTAGAATAAATCAAAATAGGGTATTGACTAAATTCAAATTAGACTTGCACGTGTATAACATGCTTGTAAGGAGGGTGTCTCGTTTCATCAGCAATCAGTGTAAGTGACACTAATTTATACACATGGATACTTGTTAAAGAATAAGTTTACTGAAGGATCCCGTTTAGAGAATCTCTATTGGATGCTTGTCAGAAATTAGAATCTCTATGTTTGTGATTCTTGGATAATTAAACTTGCTTTGGCTCATGTAATAATTTGGACATAGTTTTTGGGTCTTGCTTAAATTAGCAATATTGGAGTCCATGAGCCCAAATTCTAAAAATCTTTTATCTAGAATAATCTTGAGAAAATATCTAGATGTTTTAGAAATTAAATAGATATTTTGGTGAAGAATTCTAGAAAGGAAATTATAGCCATAGGATAATAAATGTGTTGGTATAATTAAGTATGTAAACAAGTCAGATTCGGATCAAATCAAGATAATCCAAATCCGAATCCTAGTCCGATTACAAATCTGCATAACCAAATCCGATCTGAGATCTTATAAGATCTCCACTTATCATTACCAAATCCAAGTCCGATTAAAATCCAGATTCCGAATAAAAAAATCCGATCTGAATAACAGTTAATAATAATGAAAATCAAATAATTAATTAATAAAAAACATAATTTATAAATAAAAAAACAACTTGTTAGATATTTAAATTCAAACGTTTACAAAAGGTTATAGTAAGTTGCTCGACTTGAGGAAGCTTTTACATGTTGTACATAAATACACATCAAATTCATAGTAAAATATGATCCAATAACCTACCATCTACTATACTGCTGCATTTAACAATGACTTGTACACTATAAATTCTATGTCCAGCTTGGTGTTTACATTTGCATTACTGTCCTCCAATCTGTAATCGTACAATAGGAGCTTAAAGAAGATAATATTTATACTCATAATATTTAATACATATTGACTTCATTAACACACGATATACTAATTTGTGACACATTCTTCCCTAAAGCCGGCAATATCAAATCTCTAGGAATTCCATCATATACCTTCCCTAAATAAAAACCATTTGAAGATCCTTCCTATTTTTTCTTTATATTGTCCTATTAGTAATGGGGGCAAGATTGGTTAAAAGAAAAGCATCTTAAACTCCTCAATCAAACATTTAAATTTATTTTTTTTAATAATAGACTAGATAACATAGATAGTCCAAATTACGTTCTTCTTACTTCCATTTCACGGTGAAATGGACACAATCCAAGTTAATCACATTAGCTGCACAACAATTTTCTGATTCATTACTAAAACAAAAAATAGAAACTCCATTAGCATACGTAATAAGCCATAAAAAGGAAAAGGAAACCTACACATTATTCGATGCGTATTTCTACATTCAATCCAAAATTACTTATTGTAGTTAAAAAGAGGCAGCGCACACACACACACACACACACACACACACACACATACACGCATTTGCACGTTTGAAACTTTTTCTTATTCTCGTATTTAATTTTAAAAATACTTTAAAAATTAGGAAACCACATAATTATCAATTCATTAATAGGTAATCAATTTGCAGCTAGACAAAATATCTTTGACAAAAAAGAAAGTGTTGGATCACTTGAAATGCCACTACAACGTGTCTTTCGAATTTTTTTTTTTAAAAGCATGTTTTTTATCATGGAGTAAATGGGAAAAGAGCAATCTAAGAATCTGACAAGAGTGTAGAAGCATCAATAGTGATAGGTGGTATTAGGGGCTCTCATACCAAAAACCTATCACTTTATGTGATATTACTTGAAGAGCAAGAAAGCATTGTACCAAACAGTAGTCTTCAACTTAAGAATGAATGAACAACCTTGCTACAAATAATTGTAACAATAAAATTACTAAGTCTCTGCTAGATAAGAACTATTTGTATTCAAGAACAACTCAACAAAGCCATATTTATAGCCAAAGCATAAAATTAGCTTTAGGATATGCGTTCAACTGTCATCAAGTTGAAAGTATACCATGCATGCTAATCCATATATTACAGCACCCGCATCAGAGGTCAAATGAAAAGGTAGCTCGGATTAACCCTCAACTAGCACCATAAACATATAAAATCAATGGGAAACCATATTTCAGTAAATAGGTTCAAATTTTCATCATTGATTCATAATCTATTGACTTAAAACTACCATTGTTTGAATCTATTAAATGCATAAAGAAAAACATATAAAATAAAAAAAGAGATAAGTAGAACATAGAAATTAGCTCCATAAATACCTCACTAACAAGGTTCCATTTCTTCAGCTGCTTAAATCTGACCAGGGTGCCCAGAACAAGATCCCTAAGTAGGGGCTGATTCTTATTCCTCTGGCTTCTGAGTATTGAGCCAATCTCAAGAATTTTAGTCATCAGTTTCCTCTAATTTTTCTGATCTGGTTTATCAGATGCATTTTTAAAATATTCAATCTTTTTCCTCTTTTGCATGAATTTTCTTGGAGCCAACAATAAGAAAATTACCTGAGAAACAAATACATTATGGATATATAATTTTCTTGAAGCAATAGGCTTGTACTTGTGCAGAATTACCTCCTAGGTGATAAGAAATAACAAGCAAAACAATACTTAAATATAGAGTCTCAAGTTAAGAGTCATTTTTATGATAATTATAAAAATTATAAGAGATTAATTTACCAGTAAGACTACATTTTATCTCTTTGACTGCGCATGCAAAATGTTTTTGTTGAAATTCCTTTCAAAAAGCTCCATTTTTCCAAATGGAGTAGACCAAAATAATTGAAAGAAGGTCCACTTACATATTTAATAAGTAAAACAAAAATGTTATAAAATGTGACACCAATTCATTCTTAGAATATATATAATTTAATCAAAATTAAAATTAAAATCAATCGCACCTTTTATCCCATATGTAATATATGTAATTGAACCATCAAAAGATCAAAAGGAGTTTGCCAAAAAGTATTGATGGTCAAAAATTAATATCCCATATGCAATACTTGTTACTAGAAGTACTGACAGTAAAGAGATAAGCCTCATACAAAATATGCTCAGCAACAAAAGTCATAGGCAAAAGCTGAGTCATGCAAAATAAAACCTACGAATAAGAAGCCAGATAAGATTAGAATTATCAAGTGTCTTGATATTAACATAATATCATTTTAAGAGACTAACAAAGTTGTAAAACTATTAATTCAAGAAAGAAGAAAGGAAAGAAAATTACACACATACCTTGAACACTAGAGAGAGCTAGATTAAAGATTTAGACTTCACTGTAGAAGCCTTTGAAACTCGACAAGATACTATAAAATTAAAAGCACCAACATTCAAATTTATCAACAATTATAAAGTGAAAAAAAATAATGATGATTAAATATTTAAAGAAGATAGTGTTTTTACCTTTTTTCTTTAGGTAACTCAATCTAATCTTGTCCACACATTAGAGACTGCACAATATCTACACCTAGAGCATGACGACTTGGTTCAATAACGTTTCCTCTGATACTAAAAGTAGATTAAGAAGCAACGGTTGATATAGGAATAGCTGGAATATCTTGAGCCATTTTTCGAAGAATAGGAAATTGTGGAGCATTATCTTGCCACCAACATAAAATATCAAATTTATCAGACTTTGAATCACACACAATAGGCTATTCCAGGTACTTATCAAGCTCAAACTTTCGAGAAGCAATAACATTAGCAGCACGAGTTTGTTCATGCCATTTCTTAAACCCTTGCAAAGAACTAACATCGGTTTCATGGGATTTTGTTGTATCACTAACATCACAATCAACAGGCAGTGAAGATGAAGAAACATTACCCCTATACTCATGAAACAAGTGAGCAAGTGCTATTCAAATTTTCAACAATTGATTCTCAGCACCTATACCATAAATTTCATGCCGCAACAAAAGGATGGTCCCTTAAGCATCTCATTATTTCCGGAAGGGAAAAAAAGTACCCCCCATCATGGTGAACCTCTCCTTGTGATCGGGATCAAAAAATACTCAACAACATCTAAATTATAGCGAGGATCAAGAATCACACCAAGTGCCATAACCAAATTACACTCTTTCCAATATTTGTTGAACTTATCTTTCATTAAATCAGTCATCTCTTGAACATATAATTGTCTGTATTCCTCCCATCCCATTAAATGTCTTGGAATTCCACAAACAATGGGAAAGTAGATGTGAGAAGTAGTATACATCACACCTGAAAATTTGCATGTGGCGTCGTAAAATACCTCTAGACATTTGCACGCAATTTCTCCAATTTCTCACTCTTCTTTAGATGGATTTGCTTTAAAGTTCCTATCAACTTGCTATAAGCGAGAAAATGCTTCCTTGAGTCCAAGGGCACTTTCAAGCATAAGGTAAGTTGAATTCCATCTATTTGGAATATCATTACCTGGTTTGATTTTATTTTCCAACTTCAATTGGCTTAAAACATTCTAAAACTATTGCTTCCTTTGTGGAGAACTATTCACATAACTAACAGAGTCTCTTATCTTTTGAAGCAAACCATTTATTACTTTATACCCATCTTGCACAATAAGATTAAGAATATGTCCAGCACATCTAACATGAAATATATCTCCAAACAAAAGAAGTGAACTTTGCTCATAAATCCAAACCCTTAGTTCTCTAGTCATTACATCATTTGTTGTAGCATTGTCTACAGTTAGAGAACATATTTGTTTTTTCAATATTCCATTCTAAAAGCAAACCTTTAATGATTTCAAATAGAGATTCTCCATCATGCCTTGATTTTACATTGGCAAATGCAAGGTTTTTTTTTCTTAATACCCAGTTATCATCAATAAAGTGGGCAGTGAAATAACAATAAGCTATTTTCTAAAGGCCACAAGTCCACATGTTAGTTGTTAGACTAATACGAGTAGGCAGCTCATCAAGTAACTTGTACAATTTATTTTTTTCTAATTTTTAAACTTTAAGTACATGAGCTCTAAGGGTATTTCTGCAATGAACTTTGAAGGATGGTTGCAAATTGCTCACAAATGTTTGAAAAAGTTCATGCTCAACTATGTTGAAAGGATAATTATACTTCATAACCATTATTGCTAAGTCAAGCCTACTTTTTTCTTGATCAAATTTGAAATTTTTCATTGTAACATTAAGATTTTCTCCAGCTCCTTCTTTAATTGTTTGAAGAATGTTTTGGCCTTTAGGTACATAATTTCTCAGTGGATATCTTAGCAAGTGATTTTTTAGGTGCAATGTCCCACTAGTACTTGATCCTATGAAAGATCTTCTACAATGGTTACAAATAGCCTTATCTACCCCATTCAAGCTTTTGATCTTTTCAAATTTAAGCCATACCTGAGATGTTAACTTTCTTCTTTTTTGTCCATGTTCAATAACTTCTGCATTGTCATCCCTTGACTCATTAATTGCAGTCCCCTCCATTTCTTGGGCATGATCCTTGCCTTTGATAATACCTGACATTTGCTATTTTGGCTTTTAGTTAGTTACCTAGTGATAATCAACATAAAACAAATAAATGAGATCATTTGGTTATCCTTTCATATAAATTATAAATTATAAAATTAGGATATAAATTTAAATTAAATTATAGAATTATAAATCAGGATTTAAGTTTAAGTTGCTTTGTCTACACTTTCTATATTGACTGGTCATTATTTTTTAATTATATATTATGTAAATAGCAATATAACAATAAAAGGAAAAGCCTTTCCATGTCCCCTATTCTTCTAAAGTAGCCTAAAGTCACTTGTAGAGAAAAAGTGAGAGGCTCCAAACTAAGAACAAAATTAGAACTTGAAGGGTATCCTCTCTACATGTGAAGACGCAACCCTACCAACCAGAGGAAGACAGCACACACTGTCAAAATGCCGCTTTAAAAAAATAAGCTAATTAGGAAGAAGAGCTTTGAAACTACGAGAGAAACCCAGAAACCACTTGTATTCTACTTGAGCTTTTCACAAGAAATCAGAGAGGGCAAATTGAAGAAAGATTTCCCACTTAGATTATACCAATGCATGCTATTGTTTAGATATTTGAGACATGTTTGGCTAGACTTAGTTATCCACGAGTCTAGATAGCTCCAGCTGTTGATGGTGGGTAATCTTCCAACAAGTATAAAACAGCAGTCAAACCAAACATCTCATACAACTAATTTTTTCATAATAAAAAATAAAAATATAATTCATATAAATAACAAAAATCTATTTAAAGAAAAAGAGTCATCAATCAAACAATTTGTAAGTCAAAATCTCAAGCACCCTGCCAACTTTACCAAAACATGGGTGGCACGCTGCATGTCCACCGCCCACACATCGGCCACCATTTTTCCAATATAACCCTTTTTGTGGAACTTAATGGGATGTTTGGATTCCATTCATGCCCATCTATTTTAAAAGAAAATTTGTGTCTCTTTGAAAAGGTTTTTAGGTGCAAAATTTGTAAGAACCAAATATTTACTTCATAAATTTCTAATCTTATCTCCAGAAACTCTCATTAAATAAAGAGGAAAAAAATCTAAAACCAAACACCGCCCTTACATAAAGAGGAGTTAAAAAGACGAAAACTCTTCACCCCTACATAATTTCTCAATGGAAGGACGCATGGATAAAGACGTTGAAACCTGGAAGAGAAAGCAGAAAAAAGAAGATGCAAATCTTGATGAACTCACCTTGTCTTGGCATGAAAGATAACTCTTCCCACCCACCAAAAACCAGTTGTTTAAGAAGGAAGCTTCTAGTTGATTGAGAAGGAAGAAGAGTCCCTCACTTGATCAAACTTTGGTGCCCTAACTGTTTAAGAAGGAGGCTTCTAGTTGATTGAAATAAAGAAGCAAACAAAAGGAGAGATGGGTTGCTGTCTCTTAAAGATTGAGAGAGCTTAATTTCTTTCTTGGTCCTCCTTTCCTATATAAATTATTAATTAGCCCTAAAATCATAATTACATTTAAACCCATTCCAAGACTATTTAATTCTAGCAATTTAGACTAAGAAAATGGAACTAATAATATTAAAAATATTAAATTATAATTGGGGCATTATAGCAACATACACAATAAATTATATTATATATTAGATATAATTATAGCTAGGTGAATAATTCGCGAAAATGTATGTGTGAGTTTTTAATAATAACAATGATAATAATAATAATATATTTCAATATTTTAAAAAGTAAAATATTATGACATAATTGAAAATAATAAAAATCTGAAACTAAAAATTATTAGTAGAAATAAAAAATAGCAACTATAAATAATCACATATTAGTTTAATAAGCAAGTAAATTTTAACCATCAAAACATATGTTCTCAATGTTATATTACGTACATTACTCTATTTTTACAATGTTTTGCAAAATTCTAACAAGTATCATACATCATACTTATTCTATCTAATGAACTCTTTCTTATTCACTAACCCTATAAGGTAAATGATAGTCACAAATTCTAAATTTTGATTTTATCACTATATCTTAAAATTCATAATTGGGGTATTATTTAAAATGATTAGAGAAAAATTCAATAAAACGTTGATATAACAAAGTTCATGATATAAATTCATGTAATATTTATATTTAATTATTTTAATTTTATTAAAATATAAATAATATTCATGAATAAATTATTATTTATGAATGATAAAAATTTATGTAATATTTATATTTAATTATTTTGATTTTGTTAAAATATAAATAAAATTTAGAAATAAATTGCTATTTATAAACAATTAAGAAGAATTTTTGTTATACAATATATTACAAAAGTTATAATAAAACTCCAATACTTCATAAAGTTATTAAATTTTATTCGTAATATAATTAATTTATTCAAGTACTTTATAAAATTTTTAAAATAATTAATTATTAAATATAAATACCTAATACAAAAACTAAAATTAGGAAAAATAAAAGAATATTATATAATAATTTAGAAATAAAATATAATATTCTATTAAATAAAATACCTTACAAACACAAATTAGTGCATTGTTAATTATAATATCACATATATTATATATAAGTATTTATTAATATATAAATATGATTATTAATTAAATAAAAAATATTATTAAAAATTTCAGATTTGGATTTTTAACGGATCGGATTGCTTAATTCCATATCTAGTCCACTTATTTCGGATTACGTATATTTATAATCAGATTTAATTCATCGGACATTTTAATCGTTTAAAAAGCCTAAAATTCTGATCGGATTCGGATTAAAATCCAACCCATTGACAGCCCTAGGTATAATCATAGCCATTCATTGTGGAGGTTCTACTAGTATAAATAGAGATGAGTCTTTTCATTTTATATCAAGTCAAAGTTGAGAATCAATACAAAGTTCTTTTGTGTACTACTCTTCCTTTCAAAAAATATCCTCTCCTCCCAAATATCTCAACTTATAAAAATCCTCATTTCCAACAGAGTGATATTAGAGCTTTTAGTCACGAAGAATAATGGCATGACTTCCTTCTGAGTCCCTATACTCAAGATGAGCAACTACGACAATTGGAGTGTCAAGATGAATGCTCTCCTTAGAGCACACAATGTTTGGGAGATCAGGGACAAAGGTTATATTGAGCCAAATGATGCAACATCGCTAACCCAACAATAAAAGGAAAGCTTAAGGATCCAAGAAAGCTCTTTTCCTCATCCATCAAGCATTAAATGATAATTGTTTTGAGAAGATTTCAAGTGTAACATCATTCAATGAGGCATGAGAAAAGTTCCAAACTTCTTGCCAAGGAGTAGAGCAAGTGAAAGAGATACGTCTCCAAACACTAAGAGGCGAATTTGAAACTTTACATATGAAAGAGTCCAAATCTATTCTCGATTACTTCTCTAGAGTCCTGGTTATTTCTAATCAAATGAAAAGAAATGGTGAAAAGTTAGAAGATGTAAGAATAATAGAGCAAATATTACATTCACTAGATCCTAGATATGAATATATAGTTGTGACAATTGAAGAAACAAAAAACTTAGAGAATATGACAATTGATCAACTAATGGGGTCCTTGCAAGCATACGAAGAGCAATATAAGAAGAAGCAAGAGATTGTGGAACAACTCCTCAAGATGTAAGTCCACTCAAAGGAGAAGGAAAAAAGCCTTGACAATAAATGTACTCAGCATGGAAAAAGTCATGGTCAGGACAAGGCCAAGGATAAGGACGAGGACATGATTGTGGAAGTTTCAACAATAGTAGAGATAGAAGAGAAAGCTCAACAAGAGGATTAGGAAATATCAACTCAAGGTATGAAAAATCTCAAACTAAGTACTTTAATAATCAAAAGTTTAGTCACTATGCTTCAGAATGTAGAGCTCCTAAAAACAAAGTAGAAAAAAAGGTTAATTATGTCAAAAACAAGAATCAAGAAGAAGTCACTCTATTGCTAGCATATAAAGGACATAATGAAAGACAAGATAACATACAGTACCTTGACACTGGTGCAAGCAACCATATGTGTGGAAGAAAAAACATGTTTGTGGAGCCGGATAAGTTGGTGAGTGGCAACGTTTCCTTTGGTGACGAGTCAAAGATTCTGATAAAAGGTAAAAGTAAAGTTTTGCTCCACTGGAAGAATGGTGAATATCAATTTATTTCTAACGTTTACTATGTGCCTGACATGAAAAATAATATCCTCAGCATTGGACAACTTTTAGAGAAAGGCTATAACATTCACATGAAAGATTATAATCTAACTCTAAAAGATGGAAAAATAATTTAATCACCAAAGTGCCAATGACAAGAAATATAATGTTCATGTTAAATATTTAAAATGAAATTGTAAAGTATCTCAAAGCATGTTACAAAGATATATCTTGGTTTTGGCATCTTCGATTTGGGCACTTAAACTTTGGTGGATTAGACTTGTTGTCAAAGAAGGAGATGGCGAGAGGATTACCTTCCATCATACACCCTAATCAACTTTCTGAAGGATGTCTACTTGAAAAATAGTTTCAAAAGAGTTTTTCAAAGAATTAAACTCAAGAGCACAAAAGCCTCTTGAGCTCATACACACCGATGTTTGTGGACCAATCAAGTTATGCTCTCTCAATAAGAGTAACTATTTCCTTCTATTTATTGATGACTATTCAACAAAAACTTAAATTTATTTCTTGAAGCAAAAATCAAAAGTCTTTAGAGTTTTCAAAAAGTTTAAAGCAGCTGTGGAGAAAGAAATTGGACGAGAAATCAAGGCCATGAGATCTAATCACGGAGGAGATTTTACTTCCCAAGAGTTTCAAAAATTTTGCGAAATAAATGGAATTCGACATCCTCTAATTGCTCCTAGATCCCCCCAGTAAAATGGAGTAGCAGAAAGGAAGAATAGAACAATCATTGACATGGTGGGAAGCATACTCAAGAGTAAGAAAATGTCAAAAGAATTTTGGGCTGATACAATGGCATGTGCAGTATACTTGTCCAACCGCTCACCAACTAGAAGTGTGCGGGGAAAGACACTGCAAGAAGCTTGGAGCGGGAGAAAGCCAGGGATTTCTCATATAATAATGTTTGGAAGCATAGCATATGCTCATGTACCAGATGAGGCATGAACAAAGCTCGATGATAAAAGCGAGAAGTTCATCTTTATTGGGTATGACTCAAACTTTAAAGCTTATAAATTACACAATCCAAGCATAGGAAAAACTATAATAAGTCGAGATGTGGAATTTGATGAGGAAAGTGAAAAGGATTTCAGAATGAAAAAAAAAAAAGTCAATTTCTTTCCTCAATTTAAAGAAAGTGAGTAGTCACCAATGGAGCAAGTAGGGGAAAACCAGCAAGACCATGCAACACCGCCCACCTCGCCAACAACAACAATTGGCAACAAAGATTCACCACCATCATTTCTAAATGAAAGAGATGTAAATCACACAAGAAGTTTATAAGACATTTATGAAGCGAAATTTTCAAGAAGCTACACAAGAAAAGAAGTGGAGAGATGCAATAAATGAAGAAATCAAATCCATAAAAAAAATGATACAAGAGAACTCACTTCACTTCCAGATGGATACAAGACCATCGGTGTCAAGTGGCTATACAAGATATAGAGAAATGACAAGGGAAAGATTGAAAAACACAAAACAAGACTAGTCGCAAAAGGATACAACCAAAGAGCAAGCATTGACTATGACGAGTTATTTGCTCCTGTTGGTCACTCAGAAATTGTAAGGCTAATCATTTCTTTAGTAGCTCAAAATCAATGAAAAATTCATCAAATGGACATAAAGTTTACGTTTTTAAATGGAGTACTTGAAAAAGAAGTCTATATCGAGCAACCATTAGGCTATATAGTGAAAGGACAAGAACATAAGGTTCTTAAGTTAGAAAAGGCTTTCTACAGGTTAAAACAAGTACCAAGGGCAAGGAACAACCAGATTAATAAGTATTTCCAAGAATATGGTTTCAGCAAATGTCCCTATGAATATGCTTTGTACAAGAAAGTCGATGAAGGAGATATCTAAATCGTGTGCCTATATGTTGACAAATCTTCACTGGAAACAACCCAAGAATGGTGGACAACTTCAAAAAAGTTATGAAGGAAGAATTCGAGATGGCAGATATTGGGCTAATAGCATACTACTTGGGTATTGAGGTCAAATAACAAGAAAATGAAATTTTTATCTTACAAGAAGGTTATGTAAAAGAGATCCTCAAGAAATTCAAGATGAATAATTGTAAGCCAATTAACATGCTAGTAGAGTACGAAATCAAATTGTCTAAGCGTAAATATGGAGAAAGCATGAATCTAACATTTTTCAAAAGTTTAGTTAGGAGTTTACACTACCTGACTTGCACAAGACCTGATATTATGTATGCTATGGGATTGGTTGGTCGTTATATGGAGAATCCAACCACTACACATTTAAACATTACCAAAAGAATTCTTCAATATCTCAAAGCTACGATCAATTTTAGTCATTTATAATCCTTTTCTAATAATTACAAGCCTGTTGGATATAGTGACCATGATTGGCGAGGAAATATAAATGATCGAAAAAGTACTACCGGATTTGTGTTATTCATGGGAGATACTGCATTTACATGGATGCCAAAGAAGAAACCTATTGTCACTCTATCTACCTGTTAAGCTGAATATGTGACTGCTACATATGTGTCTGCCATGCAATTTGGTTGAGAAATTTCTTGAAATAGCTAAACATGACACAAGATGAGCTAACAAAAATTTATGTTGACAACAAGTTTGTCATCGCTTTGACAAAGAATCCTGTCTTTCATGATCAAAGTAAATACATCGACATGCACTATCATTTTATAAAAGAGTGCATCACAAGAAGGGATGTACAAGTTGAGTATGTGAAATCTCAAGATCAAGTTATTAACATATTTACAAAGCCATTAAAGTACCAAGCCTTTATCAAGATGAGAAACTTGCTTGGAATGACAAATCAAGTTTAAGGGGGGTGTTGGATAATTAAACTTGATTTGGCCCATATAATATTTTGGACTTAGTTTTTGGGCCATGCATAAATTAGTAATATTGGAGCCCCATAAGCCCAAATTCTAGAAACTTTTTATCTAGAAAAATCTTGAGAAAATATCTAAATATTTTAGAAAGGAAATAGATCTTTTGTTAGAGAATTCTAGAAGTCATAGGATGATAAATATGTTGGCACAATCCTAGCTGTTCATGGTAGAGAGGCTACTAGTATAAATAGGGGTGAGTCTTTCCATTTTGTTTCAAGCCAAAATTGAAAATCACTAAAGAGTCCTCTTGTGTACAACTCTCCCTTCCAAAAAAAAATCATCTCCTCCCAAATATCTCATAACTTATAAAAATATTCACTTTCAATAGCAATAGTGCATGAAGTAATCTTTTGACTTGAGGCTCCGTTTTGATCTTGCATATGGGTGCTTGTGCTTTGATGTTTTTCTCCAATCATAGGTTGATCACATAAAGGGTTTTATGCTGAGCATAAATCATTTGTATATAGAGATATATGAGAACCGACATAGAATCCATTACCTATTTATTAGAATAGGTAAATCTCCTATACTATTTACAAATAGTTGTTTTGAAAGTCCTTGTGCAACACATGTGACAAACAATTAGAAAAGGATTTTCCTAAATTGATCATTGAACAAATATCTAAAATAGATGTATCGTTGTTGAGATTATTGAGATATCGACATATTATCCAAATCCTGTTTCTCGATTAGGAGATTAGTAAATGGAAGGATTGTATTTGCATGGTACGAGCAAACGGAAAAAGATTCACTATGTTACCTTTACCTATTGCTAGGTCTTCACGGGCTTGTTGCTAGACATATCCTGTAAAGTGAGGATACTCTTGTTTTAATATAAATTAATTCAAGAGTGGTTAATTAAACAATATTTAATTAACTAGAGTAATTTATTATAATTAATTATTTATATATTAAATCATAATTTGTTGTAGGCCCATTGCTAGCTAATTGGTGAACTCAAGGGGTTATATACAAGAGCGAATAAGTCTATATTATTTATGAGAATTTACTAGAATTAATTAATTTGATTAATTAATTAAAACTGATTAATTAAATAATTTGTCATTAATTTATAGATAATGGAGAATAAAATAATTATATTGATAAAATAGTTTAAATTAATTATTTAATCTTATCATATAAAATCTCCTAATTAGTTGTGCGATTATTAAAAATAATTAATATGAATTATCTAGATATATATTATTTGATTTTTAAATCAAATAATATAGATATATCTCCTAATTTATAATAAAATAAATACAAAATTATTTCTCTATAAATAGAGGTGTGGGAGACCTTTATCAAGAGGGAGACTTTTCAAGTAGTTGAGAGAAAGAGATTCTCCACAATGCTTAAATTAAGAGTTATCTTGATAGAAAAGCACATAAATACCTATTTATCTTGATAAATACCTATTTATTAGAATAGGTAAATCTCCTATACTATTTACAAATAGTTGTTTTGAAAGTCCTTGTGCAACACATGTGACAAACATTTAGGAAAGGATTTTCCTAAATTGATCGTTGAACAAATATCTAAAATAGATGTATCGTTGTTGAGATTATCAAGATGTCGACATATAATCCAAATCCTGTTTCTCGATTAGAAGATTACTAAATGGAAGGATTTTATTTGCATGGTACGAACAAACAGAAAAAGATTCACTATGTTACCTTTACCTATTACTAGGTCTTTATGGGTTGTTGCTAGACATATCCCGTAAAGTGAGGATACTCTTGTTTTAATATAGATTAATTCAAAAGTAGTTAATTAAGCGATGTTTAATTAACTAGAGTAATTTATTATAATTAATTATTTATATATTAAATCATAATTTGTTGTAGGCCCATTGCTAGCTAATTGGTGAACTCAATGGGTTATATACAAGAGCGAATAAGTCCATATTATTTATGAGAATTTACTAGAATTAATTAATTTGATTAATTAATTAAAACTGATTAATTAAATAATTTGTCATTAATTTATAGATAATGGAGAATAAAATAATTATATTGATAAAATAGTTTAATTAATTATTTAATCTTATCATATAAAATCTCCTAATTAGTTGTGCGACTATTAAAAATAATTAATATGAATTATCTAGATATATATTATTTGATTTTTAAATCAAATAATGTAGATATTATCTCCTAATTTATAATAAGATAAATACAAAATTATTTCTCTATAAATAGAGGTGTGGGAGACCTTTATCAAGAGGGAGACTTTTCAAGTAATTGAGAGAGAGAGATTCTCTACAATACTTAAATTAAGAGTTATCTTGATAGAAAGGTACATAAGTTGAGAAAAGTACTTTTGGATTACTAGTATAATTCTAAGTACAAGTAGACGTTTCTTGCATGGATACCGTTAGAGAAAGTACATTTGAGCTTTTCGTGGACCATTCCAACATTCATGCTGAATTACTAACATGCAAATTTGAATTCGCTTAATCCCTTCGTCAATCGGAAGCTTGTGAGATATAAACAAATTTTCTCATATTTAATTTATATATATTGTATCTTGGAGTAAAGAATTAAGAATCTAACGTGATTAAGATAAAAAAAAATTAAATTTCTATTTTATTAAAATTCTCTATTTTGATGCAAAACCCAACTGGTATAAATAATTATTGAGAAGCTTTGATTGGCATTGTTGTTATTTTACTCTACAATATGTTACATTGGGAGATTTTCTTTTGTCTTCATTCTGAGATTTGACGGTGTGTTCTTCAAATTCCTTATAAAACTATTAGCTTCCGCTTTGTTATTATCATTAATAAATTGTTCTATCTTGAGTGACAAAAGAAAAAGTGAAAAAGAGAGGATATTTATCATGGATGTGCAACCTTTAACTCATCTTGATCCAATTTGGGTTCGGGGTTCGGGGTTTGTTTGAACCAAATCGTTTAAGTTAGAAGTCTTTGGATAGTTTCAATAGTTAACTATATAAGGGTTCCAAATTGAAAATTGATATCATTTTTTTGTAGTTCTAGACTTCTTGGAAGTTCTTTATCATCATTGTTGATTTTGAAGTAATAACAAAAATGGAACAATTTGACTTCAACTTATTCTGTGGATGATAATATAAGTTTATACATGTTTTTAAATTTTATAAATTATTGATATTTGTTTCAAAGTTACAATGTGATCACATATATTGTAATGTGATTTTTGAAACTAAAACATGAAGAAAGCTTTGGAAAAACCTTCTTGTTAATAGAGTTTAAGGAGATTTCGGGACAAGCACTGTTCAAACCTTCTAGTTGAGACTCTTCAATTTCAAGACAGTTTATGTTAAATGTTTTGTTAAGTGGTATATTATGTTTCAATTATCAAATGATTGAGTTATATTGTTCTTGGTTATACTAGACTTACTTGGGTGGCTGTTTCAACCCTAACACCAATCACGTCTCTTGAGATTTGGATCATGACAAAAATTTTATGTAATTATAAAAATTCAATCCCATGAACAGTATGCTTTTCAAGAAAGGAACAAAGCTTGAAATGCTGTAAATAATTCAGAATATCAAACCATAGAAGCAAGAAAACCAAGAAACATGAGTAGAATCAAGCATTATTATTACGATGACTATCGCAAATAAAGTGTTACAAAAGCTTTTTTTCTCCATGATAAAAACAGAAAAGAAGAACACATTGCAAACCGAAACAAGAAACAATATCCAAATAACATAATTAGTTCATAAGATTGCCATACTTGGCTAAATTGTTCTCGTTGGTTTTGGTTAAGTCCGTGGGCATTGACAATGTTGGTCAATCGGGTTATAAATCCCAGAAACATTTCTGGGCTAGGTACATTCTCATTCAGCTTCTTTTGATCGCATATCCACGATAGGAAGTTGCTTTCACCTTTTGTTGTAGCTTGAATTGTAATATTGATTCTCCTGCACAGCTTCACCAGACTTCCTCCTTGTATATTGTGAATTGTCGATTTCTTTTTTCCATACACAGCGATGATTCTCTCGAGAGAAGTGTATTTTTTCCCCCATCTGCCATATCGAAATAATATGAACAAAATCATTCCAAAGCAAACACACTCTATCTTGGCCAAAGCCCCTCCAATTTTATTTTTTTTTAAAGAAAGAAACTGCAGTCACGTGTTCTTGTTCACGTAAAGAGATGAATTAAAAAGAACAAATTACCTTATCCAATCCTTCAACTTTCTTATATGTATTCAATTGTGGTCTTTGTAATTGCAAATCTAAATATGCAGTCGCTAGATTTCCAACCTATACCATGTAACCATTATTAACTTTTTAAATGACAAATTCTAATTTTTATATTTCCTTGTCATAGTCAAAAAAGCAACAAAATTCTTTTGTCTAAAAAACTAAATGATGTCAACTATTATAAATTAGTACATTTTTAAATTTTAAAACTATAAACATGAACCCAATTACAAGATTAAAGGTCTAGTGTGCCAATTTCATCGCTGATATAAAGAAGTAAAGTAATATAATCCCATTAGGTGTTTAAAGCATGATTGCAAGATACAGATCATATATTGGCAGCTATCAGAAAATGAAGTATGTTACCAATCAAAAAACAGGCATGAAAGTCACAACCCCCATCTCCCCATTTACCTCCAACCAATCGAGGCTTTTTAAACCACCTGGGCAAATACTTTTGAGATCGTGCTTTTTTTGGTGCCGAACAAGAGCCATCGGCAGCAAAAAAGCACAAGAGGCAGCGGAGGGGCATAAAATGAACTAAGAAAAAGAGAATTCTAATTAAAATCAATTTTTATTTAAAATACTAATTTCTAATTTTATAAAAATATCGACAAACACCCCTCAGAAAAATAGATAATTGAAATATGTTGAAATAAAAAAATTAAAATAAAGACACCCTAATCCAACTTATCATTAATGAATATTACCAATAGAATATTTTGTTGCTTGTAGCATTTCACTCTCTCTCTCTCTCTCTCTCTCTCTCTCACACACACACACACACAAGTTTATATCTACACACATACATGAGTTTTTCTATTTCTCAAATGAAAATATTTAAAAGTTTAATGGAATATGTGGTAATTCTTTTTAATATTAATGAGATATAATAAAGACCTTGACTAAAGGGGTGTTTATCATAACTTACTGGAAGCGATTTTGGGTTATCAATATGCATAATCATTTGTGAGGTATTTTAAAATTTATTTTTAAATTTTATTTCTCTTTATTTAATTAAGAAAAATAGAATTAAAAATAAATTTTAAAAGTATGTGAGAGGGGTGTTTCTATTTGTAAATCACATTATTGTAATTAAATAAAAATAATTTTGAATTTTTTCCTATATTTTTCTTAAATGCAAAATTATCCCATGGATTTTTTTGAATTTTTTAATATTTTTCAAAAAATTTTCTTCTCCTAAACGAATTACAAAGTTACATCTTAAATATCAATTATACTACTTTCAAAAACTTCATGACATGTTCTATGAATATACCTAATTTCTACTTATAGTTTACATCTACCAACTTTTAACTTTTATCTCCAACTTCTCATTTTTTTAAAAACATCTCTAAACACCACTTAAGCCCATTCAACTAGCTCTGTTCACGATTCAGGTTCGAACCGTGAACCGGCCCGGCCCGGACCGAGAAAAAACCAGACTGGACTGGACCGGCAATATCCGGTCCGGTCCGGTTCTAAACCATGAACGTTCGCGATCAAGTTAAGATTCACATTTTTTTTGAACCTGAATCGGAACCGTGAAGGAACCGGTGAACCGGAACCGTGAACTGGAATCGTGAAACGTGAACCGTGAACCCGAACCGTGTACGAACCGTGAATCGGAACCGGTAATGAACTGTGAACCGTGAGTGAACCGTAAACCGGAATCGTGAGTGAACCGTGAAATATTTAGTATTTTAAAAGTTTAATTTTTATTATTTAAAATTTTTTATTTTTTCATTTAAAGTTTAAATGAAATACATTGTACATAGGGGTGTGCAAAACCAAACCAATTAACCAAACTAATTTTTTAAATTTGGTTTGGTTTTTTTAAATTTAGGTTGGTTTGGTTTGGATTAAAAAAATAATTCAAAATTATGGTTTGTTTTGGTTTAAAAACTAAACTAAACCATTCTAAAATAAAAATCAAAATTTTAAAAATATTTTTGTTTCATAAAAAAATACACACACACCTACATATATTTATATGAACATATATGTGTGTGTACACAAACACACATACATACATACATACATACTTTTATATACACACACATGTATAAATTTTATCCACTCATATAAATATAAATATATATACATGTACATATATTTATATTATATATAAATATATACATATACACACACACAAACGCATACATATTTCTATATTTTTATGAATATATATATGTTTATATATATACAAATATATATACATATATATACATACGCATACTGAAATTTTAAGTTTAGTTTGGTTTGATTTATAATTAAATTAGATTGATTGGTTTTTAAAATATTAAAACTAAAAAACCAAAAAATCAAACCCAATTATCAAAAACTAAACCAATATTATGGTTTATATATACTCATATGTATGTGTACTGTAATAACCGGATTTTCAAAAAAAAAAAGAGAAAGAAAAACACCCCTACATTAGGATTGCTCCAATAGGAGCAATCCAACTCAAAGTTAACTCAGAAACTTTATACATAAAGTTAAAACAAGCTGGGTGTGCATTAATGGTGAAATTTGTAAGGGAATTACACAGAGAAAAGGGAGAATTTGAGCCAGAAGGGCCGCAGTTCCGCCGAAGGTTTAACAAAAGAAAATCTTGAATTTTATTGATTTGTGTTCCGATTAATCGGATTTGCGTGGCTTACGAGCTTCGGAACTGCATTTTCATCCACCCCAAATCCTTCAGGTGAGTTAGAATTTGGGATTCATGGAGTTTTCTGGTTCCGGGTTGGCTGGGTGTTCGAGTCTCCCGAACGGGTGAGGAAGACGGGACCCGGATGGGTCCGGGTCCCATATAAGGGTCAGGCCGGGCCGTGGGGCCCGGGCTCAGCCCAGATAAGCTGAAGGCCTGTGGGCTGAGCCGCGGCCAGCCCGGGTGAGGGCTGGGCCGAGTCGACTTGCTGGGTTGACTCGGCCCAGTGAGTAAGGGTTACGGGTCAACTCAACCGAGTTGACCTAGGGTGGAATTGGGGATAGGCTATCCATGGAGGATAGAAAATCAAGGATAAGATCAGATTGAGGATAACAGAGGATAGCATAACCTGGATTTCTGGAATTAGGGTTTGGAGAGTTGACTGAACCGGCCGGAACCGGTTCAATGTTTGACCGGCCGGTTCAGTGGTCAAATGGACTCGGATTTGGAAGTTGGACTGGTTCTAGATTTAGGAAGAAAATTCCTATCAAATCAAGTGGATTCGGGGAATTTTGGGTATCCGGTTCAAGGCGAACTGGCCTCGATTTGCATGTCGATGTTCCAAATTAGTGTTTTTGGCCCGGTTCGGCCTAATTTTAGAGGTTTTTGGCCGGGTTAATACGGTTCCTAAGGTTTTTGATCTTCTGAATCTGATTTTGAGGGTCTCGTAGCCAATTGAGATGAGTTAGAGGTAGTTTTGACCCAAGTTAAGCCGGTTCAGGCATTTTGGACACCGATTCGATAGGGTTTGAGGATCGTGAAGGCAAGTTTAGTCAATTTGAGGATAAATAAGTAGAGTAATGACGATTAGTGGTTTAAAGGGTTTGAAGTGAGTTAGTAGTGTCTCGATATGCGTGCTGAGAGTCTGAACCTGGGGGTGGAGTCCGGGTCACTTCTGATGAGTGAGTTTTTGGGAGGAACTTCAGTTTCTGTTCTGACTCTTGGTTTGATGATTGTAGATACTCCGGGGAAGGTTTGCTTCGATCCTTGATCGTCTGCTTGAGATCCGGTATTCAGTTTTGACATGTCCGGTGAGTGACAGTACTCTCTGTATATGTGTTTGCATCATGATTTTTCTGTTAATCTCTGTATTTGAATTCTGAACTCTGCTATTATATTCGGTACTTGTATCTATCTGTTTAGAGTCTGATACGCCTGGAATCATATCTGCAACTACACGTGTATATCTGCTTCAGTGCTATATGTCTTTTATTTTGTATATTTGTTAGGAATATGTGTGTGATTCTGAGTATGTGTATGCGATTCTGGTTTTTCGGTTTCGACTCTGGCTCTATCAGGGGTGCCAGGGACTCGGCCATCGGACGGTCGACCGCCGTACTGTGCGGGGAGTGCCCTGAGCTGCCGTGGCATTTGGGGAGTGCCCTGGGCCCAATATGGTGATTCTGATTCTGACCCGGGCTTTGATTCTGGCTCTGACTCTGGCACGGGATCCTAGTGCGACATTTGTGTTCAGTGACTCTGATTCTGATTTTGGGACGCTAGGGGCTTTGCCGTTGGGCAGTTGGCCACTGTTGCACGGGAAGTGCCTTGGGTCCATTTGTGACTCTGATTCTGATTCTGGATACCAAGAACTCAGCCGACGGACGGTAGACCCCCGTACTGTGTGGGGAGAGCCCTGGGTCCGGACGGTGGGTCCCGTAGCGTACGGGGAGTGTCCTGTATCCATGTGTGGCTCTGAATCTGTTATGTGTTATGTGTTATGTATTATGTTCTGATATTCTGATTTGATTCTGATTTTTTGGTTATGACTGTGCATATGAAACTATATGTATTAAGTTAAGAAATGTGATTTTTGTAAACCATGTTGTTACTTGTGTGATATATGTATTTTGAATGATCTGAGTTTCTGTCATGGTATGCCCAATTAGCACTGTCATTCACTGAGTTTCATACTCATCCTTTTTTCCTCCCCACCTTTCAGATTCCAGTTTTCACTAGCAGCGGTAGTTCCGGCGACACTTTTGTCACCGCTGTATCGACCTGATTGTATGGGCACTTCCTGTATATTTACCTTTTTGTATTCTAGACGCTCCGTGTACAGTCAGATACGTTTTGTGGTATATATGTGTATAGGGTTTTCTGATGAGATAGTTTATCCGTTCTGTTTGGTCAGAGGCTTACTGGGGTTGGTACACCAATCCTAGTGCCGGTCACGCGCCCGGGTTGGGGCGTGACATGTACGTACACACGCATACATATATCTTTTTTGTTTATATGAGTATATACACACACACACACACATACATATACATGCATATATATACATATTTGATAATAAAAAAATTAAATAAATAATTTATTTTAAAATATTAAAACCAAAAAATCAAAAAACCAAACTAAATTATCAAAAATCAAACCAAAATTGTGGTGTGCACACCCCTAATTGTATGTAATAGTTTAAATAAATTAGAAAATAGATTATTTAAAAAATTTCAAATGATTTATAAGTTAATAAATAATTTTTTTGGGTAAAATCAAATTGGAATCGAATTGAACCGCAGATGAACCGAAATCGAACCGAACCGTGACGAACTAGGAACCGAGCCGTTAACGAACTGGGAACTGAACCGCGAACCGAACCATGAACGAACCAGAAAATGAATCGTTAATGAACCAGGAACGAACCAGAACCGGAACCGTGAACAAACCGGCTCGGAACCGTGAACCTGCCCGAACTGGAACTGTGAACCGGCCCGAACCGGAACTGTGAACTAGCTCGGAACCGGCATGAATCGTAATCGGAACCGGACCGCCCTTCAAGGTTTCGGTCCTGGTTCATATTCTTCCGAGACTGGAACCGGCGATTTGATTCCGGTTCGGGCTGGTTCAAGACCCGTGAACTAGGCTTGAAAATAAGGGGCAACATCCACATTTCGAGTCCATCACTCACAATTTTTTAGATATCAGAAATTCGCTTTTTCCAACTTCAACTTGAAAATGGTCTAAACACAAAATCTAACATATGTTTTGGGGTGGGTTAGAATCACTCAAATAATTTAAATAATTTGAAATATTATATTTTTCTAGCAAATATAGCTATATTTTTATAAAATTTCACTATATTATAATTTAGAATTTTCATATAAAGTATAAAATGATATATCAAGATTTTAAATCATTATACCATGTTGTATATGCACCACGTCATCATAATATATAAGATGTAGAAATAAAACTCTAACTTGAATGGATGAGGCTAAAATTGGGTTTTATGATATCAAATCCACCTCCAAACCGGGCCATGATGCTTGGAAAGAAAATGCCACAAGCCTTGGGCTCCTCAAAATAAATTTTAGCGTCCGGCCCATCCGATTCAAAAATAAAAAATTCAAGCTCAATGTGGATGGTTATTCTGAAAGCAATAGAAGTCGGTTGTGAGGATGTGCTTGGGGACCACCATTGAGATTTCATTATAGATTTTTAAGTGAATTTTGGTAAAACGTCAGCCTTGATGGTCGAAGATGGTGAGAAGGGTTTAATTTGGCATGGGATATGAGATTCAAGAAAATTCAACTGAAATTGGAGTTTAAATTGATGGAATTTGGCATGGGATATGAGATTCAAGAAAATTCAACTGAAATTGGAGTTTAAATTGATGGTTGATGTAATTATGGGAAGACACAATGGTAGCCTTAACACTACTCTTGCATCTTGAACACTAAGCTTTGGATCTAACAACAATGATAAGTGGAGGTGAAGAATATTCTAATATAATGAAATTGTGATACCTCACCCAACCATCAGTTTCTAAGTATAACATTATATGGTACATAAAATTTTTGTGAATTATTTCTAAATAATATGGGTTTAAAAAATTGTATATCAGGACTTTAAGTATAACAAATTGTTAAATCTAATAACTTTCAAATAATTATAAAAATACTTATGAAAACTTTCTTATTAATATCAATTTCTCTCTTGCACTATGACGTTACAAGATAATCTATTGTAGATTGATCTTTGTAAGCTTGATGGGCTTAATAGTTGGTTTGGGACTAAATTGACAACCTTTCTTGGGATATCTTTGTAAGGAGCACAAAAAATTAAAACCCTTTTTTTCCGTATGTTAATGATAAGATTGATCCTTGGACTGCCTTTGTTTCACAAAATTAAAATTTAAAAATTTAAACTATTGAAATAATCAAGCATTAAATTTTTGAAACTTAAAAATTTGAGATACACATAATTACATATAATGAAAATGAAAACTATTTACTTTTAATTTAACTATTTCAAAACTTACTTAAATGACCACAATATTTTCGATTCCCAAAAATAATGCTGCACAACAAAAACTATTCTCAATGATAAGAATTCTGAATCATGGCGGTTATAAATTTAAATCAGCTCCTCCGCCAGGCCGCACAAGTGAGGGGGGTTCTTTCGGGCTTGAGGGCCACTTCAAGGTTTTGGCGAGCAAAGGATTTAAGGGCTTGACCTGACGTGGATAGCAACGCATCAATTGTTTGTCCCATGGTGGATTAGCAAAGAAGTTTTCCCGAGGGCCTATATAAGGTAGTGCTTGTAAATATTTTTGTAACATAAAAATTTTGAGATTAAAATAGAATTAGGTAGAATTGATATTATATTTAAAATTAGTTGTATTTGTAAAATATATTATAACATTCTCAAAAATATTAAAATTGATATTTGAGATATAATTTTTTAACTTGTTTTAAAAGAAAAATTTTAAAAATTAAAAAATTCTAAAAAATTCCATTGAATAACTTTGGATTTAAAACATGTATTAAAAATTCAAAATAATGTTATTTACAACTAGAAACACCCATTCTTCTACTTTTAGAATTTGTTTCTAATTCTATTTTTTCTTATTAAAATGAAGAGAAATAAAATATAAAAACAGATTTCAAAATACTTCAAAGGTAATTGCATATATTAAAAAACTCAAAATCACTTCATAAAGGACTTATAAAAACACATCTTAAGTAGTCCTCTATAATTCAATCCCCTCTTTATTATCCCTTCAACTAAATGAGGGATTGTTAACTATCCTAGACCAAAGATGTCCTGTGACCAAACAAAAAATTAAAAAGTTCCCTTCTAATCCCAACCCTTTAATCCCCCGACAAAGTACTTGAAAGTAAGAAAGGAGGTGTAAGTTTCACGCTAAATGTCTCCACATGTCAATTTAAGATCGTCAAAAGTTAGATTTTAACGTGAATTTGATCTAAATTCAATCCAAATTTTAATATTCGAATATAATTATAATAGTCAATAAATTATATTTGAATATAAATATTCATAATCCGAAATAAGTAAATTGAATTTGGAATTAAGTAATCCGATTGGTTAAATATTCAAATTTAAAATTTAATAATATTTTTATTAAATTAATAATATTATATATATAATATTAATAAATTTAAATTTGTATAAATTAAATTAAAAAATTAGAAAATTAAGATAACCTTATAATTGATGGAATGAAGTGGAGGGACTTTAATATAAAAAAATATTATTTTCTTGTTGAATTAGATTTTTTATTGGATTTCGAATTATTCATTGAATTTAGATATAATTTAACAGACACAAATCTTATAAAATTTTAAATCAAATTTAGATAAAAAATAAATAATTAAATTTATATTTAAATTTATTTACGTGGCTCTAATTTTAAGATGGAAAGATAATGTGGGGTTGAATTTTAAAAAATAGTATACCACGTGTTTCATGCACTATCCGTTGAGGTGAGCATTCACGCCACCATTTAACTAGTTTTAATTAAATTTCTCAAAAAATTTATAGTTCAATCGACCTAATCAAGAACCTCCATTATTTGCTACTTGTATGTCAAGAAAATAAGTAATCAATGCATCACAGGGAGCTCGCTTCCTAATATTATTAATTTTTTTCAACAAAAAAAAAAAAAGAAAGACAAACCAAACACATTTTTTTAGGTGATTTGATTTGTATTAGTTATATCCTACGTACGGACAGAAATCGTTTCCAAATCTAAAATAATATACAAAAAAAAAGGTTTAAACTTTTTAAATATGAAGAATTTTAGGGCTGTTTGGTTTCAGAAAATATTTTTTTTATTTTCTGTTCTCAAATTCTAAAAGTGATTTTTATTTTCAGATTTTAAAGTTTTAGAAAATATATTCGGTTTTCTTTTAGTGTTTCCTACTTTTAGGAAATAATTTCAAATTTTTTATTCTATATTTTCTACTTCCAAAATTTTTTTAAAAAGTTCAAAAACAAATTTTTACAATTTTCAATTTCAGCTTATTTTTTAATAAATATTTTTGATAAAAATAGAAAACAGGAAATTAAAATGTTCTCAACTTTATATTTTGTTTTTATTAAAAATAAAATAAAGTATAATAAAACTAAACATACTCTTAATTTCTAGAGTATTATGTATTTTTAAATTTAAATATTTATTTCTCAAAATATTTATCATTCCAAAGAACTGATATCACACTGTCTTGACTCTTTCCTGTGCCCTGCTATCTACAACTCTGCTCCTCATTTTTACACCTGCCCCGTTTGCCACTCGTAGTGCGTAGCTGGCATCCCCTGGCTCACCGTGATGCGCTTATCCTTGCCGACATATCTGACAGGATCCAGGTTCATTTGACTTTTGGAGAACACTCCGGTGTTCAAGGGCATCGGTACCTCCCCCCTTCTGTGAGGGGAGACTCGGCAGTGGGGCTCCCTCACAATGCAGGGGCTCGACAGTAAGACCCATCCTGAGAGCACCATAAAATTCTCCTTGACTTTTTGATTTTTGAAATTACATCTGCAACTTTTAAATTAGGAAAACACTCCACCAGTACCTTCTCCATTCTGTGAGGGGGGGGGGGGGCGACAGTGGGCCCCCTCACAATGCAGGGACCCGATAGTGGAGCTCACCCTTTGCCCTCTTTTTAGGGAGGGCACCGTAAAATACTCTTTTAAATTATTATAATATGGACCCTACAACCCGCTAACTGTTCAAAAAGCTAACAATGCTAATTTATTATGATTAGGATTTAAATGCAGTGAGTATTTATTTCAACGATATTTTCTATCCAACCTTTCAGACTCAACTTTCCAGCCAAAAAGCTAGGGTGCTTAAATTATATTTTGGTGGGGTTTAACTGGATTTAGCAATAAATTTTTTTATACAGTTTAATTTAATATTTAATATATAAATAAATTAGATAAATTAAGTTATATTTTACAATTTTTAAATATATAATTAAAAATATTATTTATATATAAAGTTTATTTTTATATTTGATTAATTACTTTTTCTTTCTATTAACTTTTATATTTATATTTCTTCTTACAACTAATTATTTTTCTTTTTATAGAATAATTTTTATTAATATTATTCAAATTTTATTATATTGTATAAATTATTTACTGTATAATATGTAGCTTGTAATACCCATACTTTTGGGACTAATTAAAATAATTAGGAAAATGAGGACTTAATTGAGAGAAACAAAGTTTTGGGACTCAATCAAAAGAATAAGGGCTCAATTGAACAAAATTAAACTTTCAGGGGCTTGAATTGAAATACTTAGAAATGTTAGGGGCCAGATCACACATAATCAAGAACCTAATGACCAAATTGAAAATAATCAAAAATCAAATTTGGGTTTATCTTTAAACTTCCAAATTTCCACAACTAAGATTATTAAATTTCGATCAAATCATAAACTATTATCTTAGAATTTTGGTTATATATTGTCCGATTGGGAGCGAATATCAGGCTAGTTTAGTGCATATTAGGCTAGTTCAAGATTGGTTCAGGACTGGTTTCAGCCTCCTAGTGGCTAACTCATGACCGATTTAAGATTTTAATTGGTAGTTTTGAAATTTAATAAACTGATTTTATGTTTTATGACACCGATTCAAGATTTTGGTACTCTGCTTATGACTTATTTGACTAGTTCGGGACTTTAGTAGCCTAGATATGGGTTCGGGCACGAAAACGTAGAATGTTACTTGGGTTTTAAATTAGGAGATTATAATTATTGATTCTTAGATACATTAGAAATTTAAAATATGATATTTTATTATTTTCATAAATTTAGATTCTTTGTACGGTTCTCACCAAGTTCATATCATTGAAGAACAGATTTTTTGATTTCCATCAGCTCTGTGAGTAATAATATACATTTATGAGTACTTACTATTTTTCATATATGTTATAAATTTTAATTTTATATGATAAACTTAGCTTTGTGAGTATTAATATACATTTATGAGTATTTACTATTTTCCATATTTGTTATAAATTCTGATTTTATATGATAAACTTGATATCTGAAAATTTGAATTAAATTGTTATAAATGCTTAATAAGGGACAAGTATGTAATTTATGAAATTGTTTTGAAAAAGTTATTTATTGTTTATGTTCAATTTTGTTTATATCTATAAATGGAAAGTTATGTTAAACTTTTTCTATTTATTTCTGGAAAACTATGTTAAAGGAATTTCGGATTTTAGAGCACTATAGTTAACGACAGTTTGTGTTAAATTGAGTGCACTCTAATCTGTATCCTCGGCTAGGAAAGTGGTGCTAAACTTTCATGTTAGGCCGATATGGGAGACCCGTATATCTAATTTACAGCAGAGTAAGATGTTGCTATCTTGATTTACAGCAGACTAAGTGTTGCTGTTATAATTTTTGATTTCTGCCACGTTCTGGATTTCGAACTCTCTAAATTGCAGATATTTTTTTAATTCTATTTTCTAAAAAGATTATCTGTTATATCTGTACACATATCCCTTATTCTCAGATATGCATGTTATTATTTACTGAGTTTGTCAACTCACTACTTATTATTTTTTAGATTCAAGGCTTGATATTTAGTCAAATTCTACTAAGTGAGAGGAGTCCGCTAATCTTGCTATCTTTCTTTATCGATTATAAAAGTTAGTTTATTTGATTTTCAATTTTCTGTTTCTTTTGTATTTCTTGGGTTTTCTTTGGATGACTATATTTGACCACATACAGGTTTCTGCCGATATACAAATTATTTGATTGGGACCTGAATTTAAATTTTGTTTTTGATTTTACTTAGTATTTTGGTTTAGTTAAATTATGAATCTGTAAAATTTTGAGTTATCTGTAAGGTTTGTTAAACTGAAATTTATTCTAATCCTAGCACCGATTACGAATCCAATTTTCCCAGGTTGTGATATAGTTACTATAATTAGTTGATAAATAATAAATTTATTAAATTATACAAATTGAAGAAAAATTTTGAATATATGATATTTTAGGAAAAATCAGTCAAAATTTTTATAAAATAGTAAATTTAATCTATTTTATTTTTAAAAATTACAAATCGTAATTTAAAATCAAACCAAACGTAAACTATACTTTGGTTTAATTTCTAAAAATTAAAAATTATAAAATATTATTTGATTTGAATTTGAATATCAAACCGAATCATGAATCTCTCAAAGAGATACTATTATAAAACAAATTATCAATTAAATTAATAATTTTTATATATTAAAATTTTAAACTATAGAAAGAGGGATAAGTGAGCAGTCAAATTTATGACTATGTAAAAATTTTATCAGAATTTACTATTTAAATTAAATCTTAAATTTACTTAATTGAATAATTAGTAGCATGCATATCATTGCTCCCGTGTGGCAACCTCCTGTCAATGTTAAACATTTCATACAGCCGAAGTATCAGTCTTTTCAATCTGATCTCAAATCTATAATACTGTCTTCTCACTTCTCATTTAAAGAGTTTTTCTTTTATGTGAGGCCCACGCTAGTTGCCTGTATATTAATTGTTTTGTCACGGTCAAAGAAAGATACTGCTTTTAAATATAATTTTATGAAAGAGAAAAATTTGTTAGACTGCTCAAGTTACTCAACTTAGTTATCCCATTCTGTTTTGCACAATCCAATAAGACATTTAAGATTTCTGTTTACAGATTTAGGGTTTTTAAGGATGCAAAAATGGGTGCAAACCGTATATTAAATCTGCTAAAAACAAGGCTTTCAAAGAGTTTCATGATAAACCCTTTTAAGGGTGTTTCAATTTAGAATTTATCTGTACTTTATGTCCAAAATTTTCAGGTAAAATTGATAAAATTTTTGAGCTCTATTAAGAAATAATAAAAATATTTGCAACCTAAAATTACTATTCAAAATTATAAAGTACAATTAAATATTTTAAGACCATCACAACAAAAATCTATAATCCGGAATCCTCCACAAACCAAGTGTTGGATGCCTCGGAAATTGGTGTTTATCCTCAGCTGGCTTTTTCTCTCTAAGACTTATTTTAGTCAACTTGTCTGGTGATTATCCTCAAGGAGAAGCTAATCCAAATCCAAAACTTTATCCAAAAAACAAAACCCTATTTAAGTTTTCAAGTCTAATCTCAGTCTAAAATCTATCCAAACTCTGAATTTATCAGATTGAAGAGTTTGACATATATTAAAACTCTTAAAATTGTGTCTATACAAGAGAATCACTCTCATAATATTATGTGAGAGAATTAGAGAGATACAGAGTGAAGAGTTACAGCAGTGAAAGAGGATTTCCTTCTATTTAGGAGATTAAAATGTGAGAGAGTGAGCCTTTGCCTTTGGTTGAGAACATTTTTTCTCTTAAATTTCCATATAAAAAACTTGTGTGTTTTGTTTGATTTGTTTGTTTACCTCTATATTTTCTATTTGTGTGTGTGTCCAAGCACACACTAGTGCTCATCGGGACCTAACAATGATACGAGAGCCAAATCCTATGATCCTTGCTGCAGCAAGGGTCTAGATGATTAAATTTGAAGTTTGGAGGATGATGTGAAGAATTGGCAATGTCAAGGGTTAAAATGATTAAGTGATTAAGAATTGAAGAGCCAAAGTGCAAAGAGAAGATCCAGCCAACGCAAATTGAAGAAAGGAGAATATAATAGAAGACGAAGAAGAGCAGAGCTTGTGGTCACTTCTCGTCATGTTCTTGCTGTCATCTAATAAGTTCTACATCTTTGTTGTCTTGATTGGTGAAGTGAATCGCGAAGTCGGTGTAACTTTGAGTTCAAAGACAATCAATTACATTAAGAGAGAGATTTTCAACAAATAGCCTCTGTCCAAAGACATACTAGTCGATGAAGTAATCCAACCGAAGGAACAAAAGATAATCATCTCTTGTAGGTGGAGCTAGAACTGTAATCTAGGTATTTCGTTAGGGGGGAGAATTGTTAGGAGTCTTATCTAATTTGGTGATTATCTAAACTTCAAAATTTATTTAACTTTTATGCATATCTAAATTCTTGAAATTTGTCCAAAATAAGAAGATATAAAAAACCTCCTACTTTATATATGTAAAGGGTGAAATCTATATATATGTTTTGTGGGAGCAAGAATATGGTGTGGGCAATAATTCATCCAAGAAACTATGCTCCATTGATAGATACCTGGTCAAGGATAATTTATCAGAGAGAGTTAAAATTTCTTTTTACATTTCAAAAGAAAAAGAAGTTCCATATTATCCTTAACTTTTAGTTGAGAAGATTTGTCAGTAATCATATTATTATTTACAGTGAAAGTTCTTTAATTAGATTGATCATCTCACATTAGGAGTTTTCCATACTAAAAATTCTACTGTTTATCTTTTTAACGTTCACATTATTTTATCTATTATTTTTCTTGTTATTTACGTAATACC